>MU562415.1:4278001-4316861 GCA_024362625.1 Silurus asotus | reverse complement strand
TATATATATATTGTGTGTGTGTGTGAGAGAGAGAGATTGTTCATGATATCTGCCGCATCTCTGCGAAGCTCTCCTCCCCTCCCGCTCTTTTGTCAGGTCACTTGGTTCACGCAGATCATTAAATCAATAAAAGCGTAATAAACCTCAACATCTCCTACACGTTGAGACGTCTTATTCTTATTCTTTAACAGCTTGTTTTATCTTCTGCACTCCACAATTCAGCTCCTCTTGAGCAACAGGCAAACGCGCCGATACGTTGTCGAGTGCCCAGACTCGGCATGCGTCTTTGTTCGAACAATACAATATCGCTAACGTTGGCAAAACACCGGTACTCCTCCCGTTCACTGTTTGAGAGGAGGCTATAATTATAGGCTGTGGGTTTTTTTTTGTGTCTGTATGCGTGTGGCAGAATTTGTGTCATCCTGAGGGGAATAGAGTATAAGATAATGGCCTATGAAGGTATAATAATAATAATAATAATGCTAATTGTTATTATTTGGGATTTCAATCTAGCATTGTTGCTATTCATTTCCGCTATTGAGACGTAAAGGTTATTCTGTTCACAAGATGAAAAACAAGGCAGGTTCGCATTTCTCATGCTGTTCTAGACACTAGTAACATTGATTTTTGTAATAAAGAATTGTTTTTAGCTGTGTAGATTTCCTCGAAGATCCACACGTGCTCGTATATGTTCTAGTATCTAGCGGAAGTAGTAGTGAATTAATGAACAGTTAATAAGTTCAAAACAGATACACATACAGACATGAAGAGTAGTAATTATTTGGGGGGGGTTTTATTGCCTTTTATATAAGAACACTACCTTTCATATTCCAATAATAAAGTAAAATATCCAGATATAAAGCTTCGAAGACGTACAAAGATCGTGTTTATTAATGTTAGCATGCAGGATGTGTGCGTTCTTAGCAAATGCAAGGGATTTAAGAAATGTATTGTGGGAATAGATCTGAAAGTTGATTCCTTGCAAAATATCGCAGGCAAGTACAAGCGCAACTGAAAACACAACAGGATGTAAGTTGTTGCAATGTGAATGATGTAGCTGAGGTTAAGGATCTGTCCATGTATCATAAACGTTACAGAGTATCCTTGGATCTTTTCTTTTTTTTCCCGGTGCATTTGGACTTAACAAATAAATAAAAAAAACATGTTCACGCACAATTCAGGTTTTATCTAATACCGATATGAATATTCAAATATATGAAAATTGCAACTGTAATACACTATTGTGAAGTTACTTTCTAGCTGGATATATAATAGATAGCTTGTATTTTTCTAACTATTGAACAAGCCGTTTTTGGACTCCCATGTAATGCTAACCGTATGTAAAAGATCTCGTGTGGTTTTTATCTAAGCGAATAAGATGCCAGAGAGTGATTATGAATAAACAATTGCATAGTGTACTGCTCTCAACAAACATTTGCATACTCAAGTTTTGCAGTATTACAGTAACAGCGTTATTAAAATTGGTTTCCTAAAGACAAAAATAACCAGTGGGTAAAGTTTGGTCGTCCAACCGCTCTTCAAACTACAGTACACATACTCAAGCGTGTCCTTGCAGCTTATTTCTCTAAAGACAGGATTGAGAACCGTGGTTAATATGGATGCAGGTAACGAAGCAATCATTCAGATTAGCTATGGAACAGCGGCAGGTTTGAAATAATAATATCGCAATGTATATAACAGCATTAAGTCCGGGATAAAATATTGAATCTTGGGGTGTGTGTGCATGTAGTGAAAGCATCTAATATATGCTAAAGGTAGTATGGGTGTGTGGATCAGTGTTGTCAGTGCTCTTAACCCAAGAAAATGTCCTTAAATGGTTTACCAATTAACAAAAGTACCTCATTGAAACTGGGTAAAACAAAAGCTTTAATCAAGATTGCTCATTACATGCTACAGAGAGTAACTTAACTACTTTAAAAATATGTGTGGGGAAACAGATGGTATGCGCTCTATTTGTGTGCCTAGAGCTAAGGTAGTACTTTTGTAACGTGCAACGCAAAATTATAACTACAACAACAAAAAAAGAAAGCCTGCAGGAGTCTCTCTTAGGTTTAAGTTTGTTAGTCTGTGCAGGAGGTCCACGGTTTACAATGCAGTCTGGCAAAATATGACTCCTGCCTGGAGACAGATGATAATGGGACATCTGTAGGATGCCTGTGTGAGATGGTCAATACACACAAATACCAAAATAAAACTGTGTGACCCCTGACTACCCAGCGGTATGACCATAGTTAATAAGAAAACCCGAATTGCATCGCTCGATCTGATTTTGCGGAATAGAAGCTAGTGATTTCAGGAAGTTCATTAATCAGCACTTCAGGACTCGTACTCAAAGGAATTTTTCATGTGTGCGTGTTGGTGTGGGTGTTTGTGTGTGTGTTTTGGTTTGTGTGTGAGAGAGACTTTGTTCTGTGTAAATTTACTGTTTAACCAATTATCTGTTGTTCTGTTAGGGCAAAGGTGATAAATCAAGAGTAGCAAGTGTCTTAGTGTGGTGAAGGACATTTGACCTCTGTGCAAAAGAGGTGGGGTTTCAGTGGCGTTCCCAGTGAAAGAGGAATAGTCTTTGTGTCATAGGCTCGATGAAGGAGGTTTGGTCTTTGTGACTGCACCCTAGTTAAAGGAGGCATGGCCTCGGTTTGTTACAATAAAAGGAGGTATAACTTTTGTTTAGTTTTTCCTAGTGAAGAAGTGGCCTCCATCTGTTCCAGTAAAGAAGGTAAGGCATCTGGTTGTTGCAGTAAGGAACGTGTGGTCGTCGTGTCTTAGTTTTGGTGAAATAGGACGTAGCCCCTTCCTGTCACAGTGAAGGGGGTGTGGCCTCTTTCTATTAAAATAAAGGTGTGGTCTTTCTGACTGTTAGTCCTGGTAAAAAAGGTGTCTCCTCTGTCACGAAAAAGAAGGTGTACATTTATGAATAAAAGTCCCAGTAACAGTAAAGTAGGTGTGACCTCTGTCTGTTACAGTAAAGAGGGTGTAGACTTTATGACAAAGTCGCAGTAAAAGAGGTGTGGTTTCTATCTATTATAGTTAAGAAGTGGCAGTCTATGTGTCTGTTATTCCTAGTGAAAGAGGTGTGGCCTCTGTTTTTCCCTATAAAACGAGGGGTAGCCTTTATGATGAAAGTCCCAGGGAAAGAGGTGTGGCCTCGGTTTGTCACACTACACAATGAATAATTTACTATGTAAAGATTTGTGTATTGTGAAATCTCAGAAGAAGGAAAGGCACTAGCATGGGCTTCCTCTGTCAAAAAGTCCAGATTTGAGAGGCACCTGGGGCTTCATTCTGCACTTGAATCGAGTTCAGTTCTAAATGATCTAGCACAGCTGTGTGTATTTGCAGGTTTTCTGCTTTGTATGTGCCGAGAGCTCAGAGGAGATCTTTTCCTCCTGTAGCGGCTTAGCTGCATTATTGATGAGGGCATCGAGGTGACTCGGTGGATTGTAGAACTCCATTTCAGAGGAGACCAGATTTGTTCACTTTGGCTCTGGGAGACAGGCTGCCAGAGCATCTCACACACACACACACACACACACACACACACACACACACACACACACACGCAGAGCCCAATCAGCTGGGAAAAAATCCTCTTCTCTCTGTCCAGTACACTTCCATTATTGATATTCTTTTTGCTGGCTAGTCCTTTCCTCGCCTTGCCAGGTCCTCTCTCTTTTTATCTCTCTATCTCTCCTTTTCTGTCTTTTCCCTACTCTTGCTCCCTTATCCCTCGTTTAATCTCGTTGTATAATTCAGTGTGGGTCTGTGCCCTGATCTGCTCTGGTGCCTGCTGGCCGTCTGTCTTCCCCCGTTCTTGGGTGTGAAGCAACATCACGCGAAACCGGAGAGCAGCACGGGCATCGTATAACTGATCCAACAGACACCAAACTTCAATTACAAAGCGAAGGTGTGAAGATATACCGGCATTAAGAAATCTGATACAGTCACATCATTGACGTTAGGCCTACATGATGATGTCATGAAGAATATAAATTTTGAATGAACTCCAGATGGCAGGCAGTCCAAGAAACTCGTTTTGTTGATTTTATAAATTACAGGAAGATAAGAGCAATCCTCTTAAATCCTCGTTTAATCAATATTTTAGCAGCCTGGCATTCCTTAAACAATATTTAAACAAACGCCCTGCTCTGGTAGATTTATTTGGCAATTAATTCTGTTTAATCGCATTGGCTTTAAATGCATGAATTGTGATGAAGGGATTTAAAAAATAATTTTTCACCTACATTAGACTCGAAGCATACAACTGGATCATGTTTCCTTCCCAGCATGATGCTTGATTCTGAGGCTTTAGGCTTGTGTGTGGAGTTGTGTGGGTTGTTTTCGCCCGAGGTTTTTTTTTATCGATTTAGATCAGGACCTGACCACGAAGGTTCAAAAAGACTTTAAATAAAAAAATCAAGAAAGTCAGAGTAATAAATATGGTGAAACAAACAGAATTTGGGATTAGCTGACATGGTTATACGAGGGACAATCAAAAGATTTCAAGACTTGCCCTGTTTACAAGAAAGCACTTTATTAATCTACATGTACACACAATCACATTTAAAATAGTCCCCTTGCACAGCAATACAGTGCTCCCAGAATTCTTGACACTTCTGGAATATGTCTTTCAAGTTTTCTTTTCGAAGCATGTCAAGCACCTTCTGCGATTCGCACTGGATCTTTGCAATGGTGTCAAAACGGCGACCTTTGACCTAGATCCTTATCCGCGGGACGAAGGCAAAGTCTGCAGGAGGCAAATTTTGCGAGAAGGTTGGGTGCGGAATTGAGATCATATGGATCGGTCTCCGCCGATCATCATGCACAAGTTGTCGAATGGCTTCGGGATTTTTCGTCGCAGGTCTTCCTAAACTCTCTTCGTCTTTTAATGATGTGCTTGTTCTCTTGAAACGTGCGAGCCGCTCAAAACACTACAAACGACTCGTTGCAGCACCGCCGTATGTCATGTCGAACGTCTCTGTGGCAGATTTGCCCGGTTTAATGCAGAATTTCAATTTTTCTTTTCGTTCCAACTATTTCTAGAAATTGAAATACAAGCCCATGTGCTTCTTTAGAAGCCTTTTTAATTCCTAGATTTCTGACTTGTTACTGACCTTCACACAGGGTAGATAAAGGACATTTTAAATAAAGTAAATAAAGGACAAATGGCCAGTTGAAAGTCATATTTTATTTTTCTTGAATATGGAAATCCGTAGACAAATATGTACAACCGAGTGAAATGGATACCTTAATAGATTCATGTTAGCAGCACGCTTCCAGCGAGAGAGCATACAAATTTAGCACAATACATCTGATCCTGCTAAAAGTCTCTACGCAGGCATGAATATTAAACACTAGAGGTAGGCATGTCACCCAGCAGGAGATTCTTTATTAGAAAAATGATAGGCCTTTGCTGAAAAGCCTATGAACGTGGTCCAAGTCACAGCACATCTGTCGTAGTTTAATTGCGAGAAAGACGACAGATGGCCTTCGACGTGGAGAGTCTTAACGACGCTTGTCACTAAATCCAATAGTTACACACAATCATTAGGAGCTTTGATTGAAATGCGTACTGAAAAGGAAATCAATGTGCACCTTGACACCTCGAGTTTGTGGTCCAGATGATCATAGTCAGCTCACGGTTAAGGAGGTTAACAGCATTGGGATCAGCATGGCCAGCTGTTGCCAGCAAGAGCAAGGATGGAGTGAATCCAAGACCAGGACATTGCAAGGACACAATATTCACTGAATGTCTGTAAAGTCAGCAAAAAAAAATACTGGGGACCATCATCTGAGTGTTTACTGGCCTGTCTAAATGGTATGTAACGGATACCGATAAAGGTCAGGGTTACTGTGCTCTATGTGTCCATAAATAAATTCCAGCTATTTCTGGAACATTCCATGTTCCACCGGGAGACATTGTGTAAGGGGTGAGGTCCGTGACCTAGTTTTCCACAGAAAACTGTCCCTTCTGTCACACAAAATAGGATTCATTTGCGACATTGTCTTTGAAAAATAGCATGACACGTTGATTGACTCATTCTGGCCATTTAGGTTGGAATGTCTGCACTGTCCTGTGTTGTTTTATGGCTTCTAAGTTTCCAGTGAGTCCAATTCTGCCTTAAATGTCTCAGTCTTGTATATGTGTACAGTATGTAGTGCTCATAGTGGGCCAACTCTGTGTGTGTTTTACAATGTTGTTTGTGTTTGGTAAGGAAGTTTATTGTTAAACCCAGTTTTGCCCCCCTCAGTTGCATCCAACGCTGACATTACCTACTGGAAGTGTTACAGTTATAATGTTAATATTATGGTCAGAAAAGATCATAGTTTCAAATTATTTATTATAAAATCTGTAGAAATCTTTGTAATATATGAGATGGTGGATAGTATTAGACTCAAGTACAGGTTAAGTTTAACTTTTTCACAGTGCAAAGTACAGAGGCAGATAACTGTACCTTGAAAGTGGGCCTTGAACCTTCATCCCTATGAACAGTAATCCAGAGCTTTAACTATGGCGCCACACACTGCCTAATAATCGTTTTGAAAGCTGGTGAGGTAAATTCCCAATCATAAACTATTGTAATAGCTGTATTACCCCCAAGGCCATTGATGATTTTTTTTTTTTTACCTTACTCACTCTTGCAGCAGTAGCTGCTGGTATGACTGACATTAGGTTTTTAGCATCAAATTATCACACATTTCATTCCTGGGTTCAACATGTTCAAGCTATGTGTTTCACTGTCAAGCTTTTTCATTCTCTGTTTATTATCTGCAAAATCAGCCAAAGCGAAAGGTCTAAATATTTGGTTTATTCATTTTTACTGGCTTCCTGTCCAGCCCATCTACAGTTTCGTTTTCAATTCTGAGATTTGTGTTTCCTTAGATTACCAGGTGGCCGTTACAACAAACAAACCATAGGGGAGAAATGTAGAAGCTCGACTGATGTGTGTTACAGCAGAAGCAATGGAAGTGTTTGGGTTCCTGGCAGAGTTAAGAGTCCTGGGGTTTTGAACCAGTCCTCACAGGAAGAGTGTTTGAGGAAGCAAATTCAGTGCCTGAATAAACAGACTATAGAGTGTTAGCGATGTAAGGGTAGATCTATGCCTGTGACCCATTCATTTTTTGTAGCCGAAAAGCAATATATTTAGACGGACAGATAGATTTGTCAATTTCCACATTGAATAACAGCTACTTTTCTGATGGGTGACACAACTCGACAGTCCTAATAGATGACTTAATAGATGTCCGTCATTAGCTAGCATTTTTTGAACATGCATTTTAGGTGTAGCATTCATGATTTTTGTCCCTCATACCTAAAAACTACACTTTCCTTCTTTTTCAGATAAAGCAGCAATCAGTCTTAATACGAATAAATTTCGCCT
The DNA here is from genome assembly GCA_024362625.1 of Silurus asotus. NCBI lineage: Eukaryota > Metazoa > Chordata > Actinopteri > Siluriformes > Siluridae > Silurus > Silurus asotus. The sequence goes on along the minus strand of MU562415.1, from coordinate 4,309,458 downwards.
GGCAGAAAAGCTAATTCACCGAAGGGGAAAGGATGCAGGATGTCAAAGGCACACATTTCATAGTGGTTACTTTCGCTTCGCAACTACTACTAGGTGAACGTTGACCTGTGAATTGACGAGCCCCGGCTTTGAGAGCCAGTAGAAACCAAAAAGGTGAGACTATCCTCTCTTTGATTGGTTATGAAAAACTAGTTTTAATCTAAATGATTTAAGTCGCTGACATTTTCCTCACTAGTTGTTGCTTGGTGGTCTGGGAAAAAAAGCCACCTAACTATAGACAACTTTCCGTTCTGCTGGAACTATCTTGTTAGCAATGTTGGCACCTCTGATATACTGTAGCTCTACTACATATATATGCTCTTGGACCTGTGGGTATCTTTAACAAAAATTTACACAAATTCGAAATATTTTTTTCTTTGCTAAGATGGTTTTGCCAATGAATGTTTTTCTATCTTTCACAGCATTCTCGTCTTCTCTGAATGACTAGCACATCTGCCACCTTATTTATCATATATAGATATTCATTAGTATTAAAGAACAAAGCACAAAAGACAGATCCCAGATTAGTGTGGGTAAGGAGTGAACTGTCTGAAGAAAACTGATGAAAAATAAATAGTTAACTTGAACGGGAAATGAAAGGAATCATGAGATCATCTAGGTGAATTTTTAAATTTTGGAAGGAGACACTGCAAGATCTGGTTTCTAAAAGAAAAACCAGAAAATGAAAAAAAAAAAAAAAAACGATTTCACTGAAAGGGAAAGGATGTGCATATGCTTCTGGTAGTGTTGCTTCTGGGCAAACTTTATCTAGGTATCTTGGATTAACAATTAAATCCAGATGTGTGAGACTGTCATCACATTGGTCAATTACAAAAAATAGAAGAGCAGCTACTGACCCCGAAACATTTGGAAATTAGCCAGAGGCAGAGCACAGGATGTGCTGAGGTTTTTGCTTTCTGAAAGAAAAAGAAATTTTGCTTTTCAATAATTTATCTATATATGATCTCTATTTTGTCACTTACAGATGGTAGCTAACTTGGTAGCTACATAGGAAGCTCACTAAACAGATTCCTTTTTTCAATAGCATCACACCTCCACAGAAAAAAAATGGCAGAGCAGGAATGATATAGTGCATCTCAATGTATGTTGTTTATCCAAATAACTCGAGTCAAGTATCATAATGATATAGCAAGCACCCAGCTGGGTTTTTTCAATTGCTAGGCTGTGTCTTGTGAGCACACACAAATACTGATACTGATAAGGAATAAGAAAAATGTTCATGCCAAATTCTTTGCACAGCTCTGAACGCTCCAATACGAGTGGAGTAGAGTTTTCAATAAGTGAGTTTCTAATAAAACTGTCGCCATTTTACCGACAATGATCTCATCTCTGCAACATTTGTTGTGCAGTGAGTTCATTTATTAATCTAATTTAAACCTGATTGCATTGTCTTTGTTTTTTGCAGCTAAAAAAAGAGACGCTAACAGCGTTTCTTTCAGAGTGGCCAGGAACCATAATGTTTAAAGGCAATAAAAGCATTTTTATTCATACGGGTCACGTTTGCGCATTCTTTCCTGTCACACTTTCTCCAAGCACTTAACCACCTTCCCCGCTGTTACTATGTATAAGAAAAGAAGCAGGAAAAAGAGAGAGAGAGGGCATACAGGCCTGGAAAAGAAGAACAGGCAAGTGGGAATAGAAAAAGAATCAAAACGCAGAGAAACAAGAAGTCAGGCCAAGTGCAGAATAAAGCCAAGTGTACACTCTCTTTCTTTCTTTTTCTTTTTGAGCTCTCACTCTTTCCCTATTCATGCACACAGCTTATACAGTTGAAGGCAAGCCAGAAGTCCTGACGAGGGTCACATCAGAGCAACAATGGCTTTGTTCTTATGATCAGATTTTATGAAAGTTTTGTTTTTGTTTTTTTTGTCGAGAGTGTTTCTTGCTCTTATTTCATATCTCATTTATTCTCATGTGGCAGTCCCATCTATAAAAAATATGACCTCTCTAGATTTAGCTGCAAAATGGAGGGTCATGGGCTCTAGGCCAGAGCAATTTGACATTCAGCCTGTGTATCAGATGCTATTTCAGCCAGGTTGGGTGTCTCTGCTTCTGTCTGGTTTTCCTGCTTAAGGTGGACTGCAATCGATATAGAACACAAAGATGAATGAGAGGCTGGGAGCAAGCGAGAGATAACCTTAAATGATTGGCGAGGGTCCTGCATTAAACTAACCTGACCTTCACTACAAAACAGATACTGTGTGGTCTAGCTAGGCCTAGTTTAATTTGCAAAGTCAAGGAATTAGTAGAAAAAGTCAATATTTCTAATGAATCTTTTCTCTCCCCTTCCACCCCTTCTTTATGTATAGGATGAAAATGCGACGTCACAGAGTGTTTTTGCTTTGCACTGTGGGGCTGTGTGTCATTTCGTTTTTGCACTACTACAAGGCCCTGCATTACGTGTCACTGCTACGGGAACTTACAGCACCATATCCAAATATCAAGTCCTTCATAATGGTGACTGGATTCTTTTGGAAAGAGAAAGCCACCCCACTGTCTAGTGCCTCTCCAGAAGAGGGTCCTCCACCAGTCCTTAGACCCTCAGAGACCAGGCATCGAGCTCAGGAAGAACTCGGGGGCATGGGTGCAGGAGTGGATGGAGAACCAGAAGCACCACAGCCTTGGGTGAGGCCGGAGGAACCACAACACAAGGATCCAGACTCTGAGGTAAATCTTATATTATATATTTAATTTTATATTATTTAATGTACAAAAGACTTGTATATTATATATATATAATATGAAATTAACTGTATATACACGATATGGCTAAAAGTATTATGGCCATGACATCCCTATGTACTTGGTTAACATCCCATTACACAATAGTCATTGGAATTGGTCTTTCCTTTACATCTATTATGGCCCAGATTCCACACAATTTTTAAATGTACTATTAGGAATTTGCCTATTCAAGTATCACTGATTTATCCTAAAGTAAACAAAATTTATCCTTAAGTTTCTCAGTAGGGTTGAGGTCAGGACTGTGTGCAAGCCTCTAAAGTTTTTCCACATCACCTTTTTGAGGTGTTCAGATAGTTTTAGCCATATAGTGCATTTAAACATATCAACCAAATAATTTCCTTATTTATTATCTTTGTGGATTGGCAGCAGAAAGAAGACATGAAGTTGATTATGTGGCAACCCAGTAGTGCAGTGCACCAAGGAGTGGACCTTGTGAGATTGAATTCTCCTAGTGTTATAGTGAAGAAACAGGAATCCCATCATGCATCAACTCCAGACCCCATAAAAATTTTGGGTGACTTGCACAAGCGCCACTTCATCCTCCAGGAGGACAACACACCTTACTTTGTCCGGACGAAAGCTGGTGCCCTGTGCTTCCGGCAGGGGACAGAGATACTGCCCCCGAGAGATGATTCTGGGGCAGGCAAAGGTAAGCCTACAGTGGCTGAGGTCCATCATAGGAACATCTTGCAAGTTGCAGAGGACTCCAATGCACGAGCCAAATTGGTGGAAGACTCCAGTCCCGGCCGATTGAAGCCCAAACGCGGCAAGCGTCTTGTAAAGTGTGTTTGCCGTTCTGGTTGGCACGGTCCCTACTGTGGAGTGCCCACAATGGTGTACCACTCAAATCTCCCGACCAAAGAGAGACTAACCCCTCGTGAGAAGCCTCGACGCATAATTAATGCGATTAACATCAACCATGAGTTTGACCTGCTACACGCTCGTTTCCATGAGTTGGTTAACGCTGTTGATCTCTTTCTTGTATGCGAGTCCAATTTCACGGCATATGGAGAGCGCCGCCCACTAAGCTTCCTGCATATGCTGCTGAATGGGACTTACAACTACATGCGTCATAAGATCCTTTATGTATTCCTGGACCACTTTCCCGATGGCGGCCGACAGGACGGCTGGATTGCTGATGACTACCTGCGCACTTTCCTTACAAGAAATGGCATGGGTAGAGTGCGGGGTGCACGTCCTGATGATGTTTTCCTCATCAATGATGCTGACGAGATCCCGGCTCGTGAGGGCATTCTTTTCCTCAAGCTGTTCGATGGCTGGACCGAACCATTTGCCATCCACATGCGCAAATCGCTTTATGGCTTTTTCTGGAAGCAGCTTGGCTCTCTTGAAGTGGTTTCAGGGTGCACAGTGGGGATGCTCAAGGAGGTCTATGAAAATGACGGCATCCGCTTGCGCCGGCGCGAGTACTACACCATGCCTAATTTCCGCAAATACGAGAATGACACGGGACACATCCTGGTGCAGTGGTCACTTGGAAGCCCATTCCATTTTGCTGGATGGCACTGTTCCTGGTGCTTCACTCCCGAGGGCATTCATTTCAAACTTGTATCGGCCCAAAATGGTGACTTCCCCCGTTGGGGTGACTACGAGGACAAGCGGGACCTTAATTACATTCGTGAGCTGATCCGAACTGGGGGTTGGTTTGATGGCTCTGTACAGGAATACCCTCCCACGGACCCTAAAGAGCACATGTATGCCCCAAAGTATATGTTAGACAATTATGAGAACTATCGCTACCTGCTGGAGAACCCTTATGTTAAGCAGTCTGCTCTAAATGGGGGGTAATGATGAGACAAGGTGGACTTTAAATGTAGTTCATCTGAATTTTAAAGAAATAAATCCAGTGGAAGTTATCAGGAGAGGAAGGGAACCAAACTCTGCCTACATCCCCCCCCTTCTTACTCATTGGATCATATTCCAAAGGTAATTTACTTCCATCCAGTCTCTGGCAGAGCTGGGTGGGACCAGCCATGACCATGGGTGAACATATGTGATTTTTTTTTTTTCTTTTCTATTGCTGTTTGCTCAGTGGATATGCAGAATCCATCAAAAGACTGTACCAGACTCTATTTAGTGATGGGTTTACTAAACTATGGCCCTTTGTGTGAAAGAGATAAAGAGAATGTGTGTGTGTGTTTGTGATTGGCCTTCATGGTTCTCGGTGCACTCCTATAATTATTTTGCTTGCAGACTTTGAAAAAATGTAAACTAAACATGCAGATATATCTTATATATTTGACCATTTTTAAAAACCACACTAGGCTTGTTACAGCAGTCAGTGGAGCGATTTCCCTATGAAGGAGGGAAAGAATTCTAAATCTGATACCATTTGTGAATGCGTGAAACATGAGTTAATGCAGCACTTTGAGTCCAGACTTCGCTCTGATTTTTAAAGCCAGTGGGGCGATATACTTTTGCACTCTTGGCCAGTGGCATGAACTGCACTCAGAGGGTTCAATTATGGAGAAAGAAAAAAATGTCTTGGATGTTGGGTGACAATGTCAGCCATTTATGGTGAATAGAAGAGAAAAGAAGAAATGAAAGGAGTCGGAGCATTGGTAGAAGTGGAAAAGAGAGCAGAAGTAGGTCTGTCCCTTTCATCGCTTAAGCTGAACAGAAAACGTTATGGTTGGTGGCAATGTTCAGCACAGCAGGAGCCCATTTCAGTAGGCACGCAAGGCATATAGGAGCAGACAATATTCCCTTGTCTCTTTTCATCCTTCTCTCTTGGTCTGTCTTTTTGTTGTAGGGCAGATTTTTGGTGAAATAGACGGCGATGTTTTCACCGAAAACTCACCATTTGAGTTTGTTAAATCGTTCTTTTGGTCAGTAAATTAAACGTCACAGAAAACGAATTGTAATTTTTGTTAAATTGCAGTTCAAAAGCAGAAGAGCCTGGAATGGGGTGGATCTCACTCCAAATTACCATGATGTGTAAATTTAGTGGGACATGGCCTTCTACACCAGGTGCTGAATGAAACGAAAGCAATGTAGAATAAATTATAAATCAAATAAAAAGAATAAAAAAAATTGAAGAATTAACAACAATCAGCAACATTCAGATTTAAAAATAAAATAAAAAAAACCTTCATAGTATATGCATATTATAAGCTGATGTAAATGTGGCTATCTAGACACATCCAAAACATTTCTCATATAACTTTATCTCAAGCAGCAGTGTGTATTGTGTCATTGTGGGGGTATGAATAGTGGGGTAGTAAACCAGCAGGGGTTGTATGGGAATAAAATAGGGAGAGGGAGATCAGCAAAATCCCAGCATTCAAATGAGGTCACAAAGTCCCCAGTATGGGGTGTTCACATCCGTGTGTGTGTGTGAGTGTGTGTGTGTGTGTGTGTGTGTGTTCAAACAAAACTCTACATTGCAACTAATCCATTCACGAGTGTCTAATATAGGGAGGAATAGAAGCAACAAAAAGAACCGACACATTTTCTGTGCATTTTTACCAAAATCACGGTGAATTTTTCCATGTCTCCTTCTTTTTCTGTCGAACAAACTCTCCACATTTGACCCCCTCGAAACACAAACACACACCCACACAAACCCACACACACATTTCCCCTCCCTGCGTTTCTCTTCCTTGCCGGCTTTAGAGCACTCCCCGCCTGCCAAAAATAACCCTGGATTTATGACGGTGTGATTTTTATTTTTTTTTTCCCGCCACACTAGCTGCTTCTTGTGTGTAGGATTTGTGCCTTTTTTCAGTCCTTCACACCAGAGGATGATGAGGATTTGATGGGCATCGTGTTCAACCGGGCATGCCAAGCTCTGCCCTGCTGCATCAGGCAGGGCTGTTTCCATGGTGACATGCCATTGCTGGCTGCGAAGTGCACATCATTCAAAACAACGTGGCGACATTTCCATACCTGAATGAAACTTTGATCTGACCAGAGAGGGTTATTGAGGGTCGTTGTTTAATAAGCAAACGTTAAACGGACAAACGAATTGGCGTGTACGCTCTCGAATCCGAATGCGTTTCTGATCAGCATGCATTCTGTGCAGGTGCATTGTGCTGATAGCAAAAATTGGTTTTGTAAGGTAAGTATGTATTTGACCCCTCCTTTTTATAAAAAATTTAATTCAGCTGTCGTATATATTTAGGGCCTAAAGGATTAAGGGGCGGGGCCTCCTGGGTGTAAAAAAAAACAAGGTGGTGGTGTACACACTTTTGAGACCATCAAAAAATCTATCTAAAATAATTGTATAATTATTGTTTCTACAATTTTATTTATTTTTTTTCTTCAGACCTCATTTCGAAAAGCTTCAGGGGCCGTTGTTGGTTTAAAAAAATTATTTTGGTCAATGGAAAAAAATAATCCGAAGTTGTGAAATCGAAACCGAGTGCCTTGGAGACTAATCGAGTTCAGGGTGTGTTCAAAACAGTCTTCTTGATAACTACTGGGAATCTGAAGGAGGATGCCTGTTTTAGATGCCTGTGTTGTGCAGTCATCGCTCTCTTCGTGTGTGCTGCTGACGCAGTTTCTCTCTCCCCCCAAGTGTGCACTTGCTCCGAGCGCTGAGTCAGAACAGCAAGAGGATTAAGAGGATGCACTTTAATAGCGTCGCCCTCTAAGCTGCTGCGTTCGGGACAAAGCTCCGCTGTGCCCTGTCACATCTGCAATGCAGCAGTGCCGTGTTTACAGCCGGGATCCTGGATCCCTAACAAGCTTTACAGATGTATGCGCACAGCTGGACACACGCTCACTCGGTGGCACGACAAGTTACTGAGTAACTGCTGAACAGTAACACAAGCATGACATTCTTTGCTGCTTCTGGGCTGTGTTTCATTCAGAAAGAACGAAGCCTCTTTGGACTCCTCATAAGCACCTCCGGATGTTTCGTTTGAGTTCCTGAATGAAAACATATCGCAAAATCGGTTGACAATGCGCACTAGCCAGCTAGTAAATGTTTTTACTAGTATTACTTCACCTCTAGTGTGTACCAGTTATGTTATGATAGTTCTAACATTTTGGATAATAAATTAAACGATGGCGAGCTTTGAATATCTCTTGAATATAATAGTTAGCATAATATTGGGTAGTTTACCTGTAAAAAAAAATCAAGCAATTTATTTTCTTTGCACAATGAGACAGTTAGCCGAAAGTTCTCCAGCCAGCTTGTGGTCTAATGTTATTGTTAATGTACATTAGCTAATTTACCACCGGCACAAATTACTCCGTGTAATTGTTAGTATAATGTTTGCTAGCTTTCTAGGTTTGCTAATCTCAGGTTTAAGTAAGTCTGCTTTTTTTTCATTGTTGATAAGATGGAATTTTCTAGGCTTTCTTTTCCTAAGAATTTTGGGACTTTTACCCAGCCTCCAGCATTCCAGCATGCAACATTTCCATGCTAGTAAACTGATTAGCCTTCAAGGACGCCCAGAAGGCTCAGGAAAATGTATGTCCTATAGATCTGTTAATATTAAAATGTAACATCCAAGCTTGTTGACGCAGGGATGCCTGTCGCTTGACAAAATCGGTACGTGCGCCACATGACCTGGCGATTCGATATGCCGAGAGAGCAGATAAGTGTGAGAATTGCACCGCAGGAAGTCTCAGTCAGCATAACATGAACTTACACAGCTGACTGAAATCGGAAATATGATTCTTAGTTCTTTAGTAGGGGGAGGTGTAAGGGAAAAAAAAACCTTGATGTTTTTACTTTGGAATGCAGTCTTGAAGAGGAAGTCTAGAGGAGGAAACTGCGATTTTAGCTTCTGTATTGTTCCCCGAAGTCTGTACAAACATGCAATTTTGTGCTTCGCCTTTCACAAGCACAACATCTTACTGCTGATTTAAAACAAAGGTCAGGAATTTGCAGTAAAAAAGAAACTAAACATCTCTAGAGTGGTAGCAGTAAATTCACTTTGTGTTTGTATTGCTGTGGAACTATGGCCACATATTAAAATTAGTGCAGGAAAGTCCAAATTTTCTGTAGTCCTGGAATTTTTGTGGGGAAAATATACTCAAAATATACACTGAAGTTAATGTTCCTGAGGTAAAATTTTGGACAATCATTCTGAAAATCTTCCCAAACTGCTGGGAAACTGTAACGGTTTCTAGGATAGAAAAGCTTCCCAAGTTCCTGATTTCCTGTAAATGTTCCTTTGATGAAAATCTTCTAAGAGTGCTTGGTATTGCTGATAAGGTTTCTTGGCCAGTAATCTTTCCTAATTTCCTAATTTCCTAAGTTCCTGTATATGTGAAATATGTTGGTACCCCTGGAAATCTAGAAATCTTTGCCAAGGTGCTGAATTTGTGTAAAATGTCCTTTATTGGGCGGAGGTTTCTGACATTCTCTAAGAGGTCCTTGCAGTGCGAGTTTTCCCAAAGCTGTCGTCCCATAAATGTTTTTCTGACATAAAAATGCTTAGCAATTTCCTGAAATCTTGTAAAATATGAACATGTTCACAAAGTGATGGCATCTCTGGAACCGAAAATGGGTTTCTGCAAGAGAAATGCTCCCCAAGTTCCTGTAATTCCTAAAAGCTTCTCTAGTTGGAAGGCTTTTCAAAAGTATTGTATCCCTGTAAGGTTTCCTGAGATGTTCCATATTTCTGCAGGTCAAAGTACAGGAATTCAGGTCCTTGGGTTCCTAAAAAGGTTCCTGTGTGGAATATACAGAGAGAAGGATGGAGGGGAAAATGGGAATATGGAACGCTGGCCTGTTTAATGAAAAGTGCTCCTCAAAGGCAACGAATCAAAGCATGGCATCTATTTTAATGGCCTTATAAACGATCCAATTATCTGACATTGGATAATAGGGAAGCGCAAACGAGCTGAGATTGCTTTGATTGTTGTTGTTCTTTTCTTTCTTCGTCGTTCACCTGAGAGACCGAGAGGGGAAAAACTGTTCAGTGGGGAAACAAAAACCCTGAAAAGCCAGACACGTTAGAAAAAAAATCAATTTGGGCCGCTAGAGAGTGGATGGTTCCTGTGAGGCACAGATTATTACTCTTTACATCATTAAAGTGCCACATTTTATTCAACTTTGTACGTTATATGGGCTTGAGAGTGAAAAACTGAGTCCCGGAAGGCAATCGTTTTTTTGTTTGCTGAATGTGAGGTGAACGAGGGATAGCTCGCAGGTGATTGGCTGCTACCCAAACCTGTGTCTGTTCTTACTAATCATTCATTTCTATAGGAGTTGCACTAGGGATCTTTTTCTTTATATATATATATATATATATATATATATATAAAATGTTTGTGTGTATATGTGTGTAAATGCATAGATCTCTCTCTCTCTCTCTCTCTCTCTTTCTGTCTCCACTACAGAGCGTCGTTGTCCTGTTGGGTTTTGTTTGCTCTTTCTTTGATGGTTGTAATGATTTATGAGCCGGTTGTTACTCTGCATGTCCTTGTTTCTTGTTTAAGTTATTTGAATCATGTTTATTTCAAAATTAAAAGGGATAAAATAATTGTTTGTTGAAGCAGACAGAAAAAAAGAGACGTAAAGGAGTGGAGAGCTATTTAGTTTTGAAGCACTGTCTAGCCATCTATGACTTGTTCCTGTCTGTTCTTCCTGTTGACATAAAAATCAACATTTGGAACTGATATTACTGAAACATATCTGATATGCACTTGTTTTTTTTGTTTGTTTTATTTTTCCCTCCATTTAATTATTATTATGTACCTGTGAATTTTTTTAACCCATCTATCAGGGATCTCTGCCTGTCAATGTAGTGCTGCTTTTCAGTTTTTTTGTTTTCCTCTCTCTCCCTCTCTCTCTCCCTCTCATATGCCACAGTCGGGTCCTGTGTAAAAATAGCAGCCAATCATTTCATTTCATAATCGAGAGCAGTGGTAATAGTAGAACAAATAGACTGTGTGTGTGTGTGTGTGTGCGCGCGTGCATGCGTGTGTGTGTGTACACACCCCATATGCTGTGTTTTATCGTATTTTATAGCTTGAGACAGATAGACACACATGTGCAACACACACACAAGAGTCAGGATTGTAAACGATTACCTGATACACAATGTGGATACTGTGTGAGTGTGTGTGTACTTGGTTTATCTATCTGACTCATCACACACTTTTTCACACTTGACTTCTCTCCACTGATCCGCTGTTAGTCAGGTCATTAATCGAGGATGCAGGTCTAATCATCTACTGTGTATAATGTATATTATCAAGCTACATACTCTGAGTAAGTCCAGATTCTTTTCCCCCTATTATCTCAAGATCAAATATTCTCTAGATAATCATTTTTTTGTTTTGTTTTTGTAAACACATTTTGATTTGATTGGTTGCTGATTATCTGTATAATAGAGGGGGAAAAAATGGCCGCAGTGACAAAGGTAAAGATTTGCTGATCCATGGCACAGAGTTTAGGTGATTTCAATTCAGTTACTTGGTGCCTTGCAGCATGATAATGATGGATGACCTCTGCGGATTTCACTAACCTGCATCTGTTAATAATTTCTTTCATTATTAGCATTCTTTTGCAATGAATCATTAGGTTTCAATGAAAAACTGAGGTTAATTTTTTTTATTCTTTTTATTTCTGTTTATTTCTTAAAATTATTTATTTATTATTTTTCGTTCGGACAAACCAGTTTCCTTTTATCTCTACTTCTTATCACAAAGGAGCACTGCACTGGGTTCAGTTCTGTTGTTAACATGGCCGTGTCCTCGGAATAAATTTTAATTATGTCACGTGATGCTAGATTGTAACCACTAGAGGGCATGAGACGCCTCAGCTGAACCTGTTCAGGTCCCACCAAGGACCCCATCGTCTGTCTCGCTGCATCGTCCCGAAAAATAAGTAATGAGGCACAAACAGACCTTTACTGACCCGCAGAGTCTGACACAAACCCTAAATGTCTATAAAAACTTTAATTCCATCAGAGCTAGGGTTGCCAGATTTAGTTCCCAGCCTTCCTAAGGGTTTTTTTTCCCCTGCAAGGATCCAAGGACTGCTGCAAGGTCTACATATACACTGAGCAGTCTTGTCATGTTTTTGCATCTTCCTTTTATTTATTTAATTTTTATCTCTAAAGACAAAGGAAGTATGCAGTCTAGTGGAAAAAACCCCACTCTGTGTAATTGTGTTTGTTTTTCGGTGGCTTGGCATCGCCTTTCTTCTCATTGCGTGCTCACATTTTTGCATTTCTTTCTTCATTTGTGTCCCTTTCAGGGTTCAACCACTTCACTAAAATATCTTTCCCAGCAGAGTAAGAGAGTAAAAAAACTGAAAAGGAAAAAAATGCTGATGTATTTACATAAAAGAGCGCATTTATGAGACGAAATGACTTATTTTTTCTGCTCTGTGGTTAAAGATGACAAAGTGTAAATTTATGAATTAATTAAAAAAAAAAGATGACAAAGTGTAAATTTATGAATTAATTAAAAATTTTTTTTTTTTGTTCTGTATATGAATGGCTCTATGTTAACCTGAACAGAAAATTAATGAATTCTATGACGGAAACTATAATAAATTAATTTAAAAATTGTCATTGCTGTGACTCTTTCTTAAATTAATTTGATGTGCTGTTTGATGAAATGTGTTTTTCCTGACCGTGTATTATAATAATTCACATTATATAAACATCCTCTTACGATAGACGTACCTTTAAAGAAAATGGAAAATATTCGACTTATGATACGTTCGTATTTGAAGCTGTCTTATGAATTGTGTGCGGTCCTAAAGCTATGAACGTGAACATTGTTTTTAACATTGCAAAAGCTTCAGCTATATTTTAGTCACGTGGAAACAAAATTTGCTCCCCCCTGATCTAAGAATGTCGGCCTCAAATCGCAACCAAAGAATCCTAAGAATGTGTGATGCTGGTACTTTAAATTTGGACCTAAATCAGAGATCCTTGTGGTAAAAGACCTGCGATTAGGAAACGATGTAAACGAAACCTGACCGGTCAAAATTGCATTTATTAAAGTGACGGACAGTAAAGAAGTATTTTCTTACTTTGATACAATGCATACATAGATTTTACACTGTATCTGTATGTTCATTTATGTACTTGATTATGTCTATACGCCAATCAGGGATAACATGAACACCTGCCTATTATTGTGTTGGTTCCCCCTTTTGCTGTCAAAACAGTCCTGATCTGTCGAGCATTAACAGCACTCACTTCTACATCAAGTTAAGCTATAGTTCAACAGTTCGTCTGTTGGATCGGACCACGCGGACCAGCCTTCGCACGACCCTGTCGCCGGTTCACCACTGTTCCTTTATTGGACCACTATTGATCGATATTGACCACTGTAGACTGGCAACACACCACATCTATGCTCATGTGTGTCCACAATCTTTTGTATTTTTAATTAATTCTTTCACTGGATTAATATTTATTAAGTTTAATTATAAAGTATACTAAATAAATATTACTCCAGCGAAAGAATTACTTCAGTAAAAGTACAAAAGCTCCATTCCTTCTAGTAAGACCTCAGAGTAGATAGCCTGTAGATAAAATCTGAGCACTAAAGGTGTGAGTGATTTATGTCCTCTTCAATGTTAAATCTCTGTACAGACACTAAAGATGTTAAATTGTAGTGACGGAGAAATCAAGGAGCCACGATTCTGTCTTCCAGGCTAATTTGTGCTGAAACTCTTGCCAGGGAATAAATCAGGGGATAAATCCCGTCTCTAGACTGCCTTTGTAGTAAATAAGCGGAGGAAAACTCTCCAGAGGCACAGCTTAGCTTTCTCTGCACTAGAGTGGGTTGTTCTTGTTTGTGTAGCAGAGCTTTTGGTTTTAGTAAGGTCAGTTACAGCCGGAGTTCTGCCACAGAGTATTGACCACAAAATCGTGTGCTATGCAGTTAAAGAAATAATGTCTTTTTTTTTTTTTTTTAAGTTTAAACAGCTTCAGATCATATACTAGCACACCAAGAGCATCTGGTTTGTGTATTGGGAAAAAAATATCCACCCTTTTCCTGTCTTTGTTTTTGCATTCTTTTGTTTTTACAACTTTTTTTAAGTAACATTTGAACTTGTTAAAAGTTTGCCCTGGCCTTTCTCCATGCTGAAACGTTCCCTTTCTCAAGTATCGAGTGGCTGTGGATTACTCGAGGGGCTACAGGGACATTGAGGGCCTTTTACTGATGGTAATTACCTCAGAGCTAGATAGAGTTTCTCAGTCTCAGACTCTCCACATTTCTTTCTGTTGTTTGTTTTGGGATTTTCCTCCATCTATTATTTATCCCACGTACTTCAGTGTATTTACTTGATCCCCACAAGTACTGAGTGTTAAAAATAGGACTTCCTAGTGCTCCTTTTGATCCTTTTAGCATTGTGATCCCAAAACAAGGCATGCTGATGACCTGAATAATGAGAGATCACAAACTGCACTCTGTGTGTGTGTGTGTGAGAAATAATTCCTGGAAAATGAACATCCTTGCCAACAGTTGTGTCGAAAAAAAACAAGCTCTAAGCATTTTACCTTTAAAGTAACAGAAAAAAAAAATTACAGTCACCTCAAAACTTTCCTGAAACACTTTCTTTAGAATGTTTTTGAATGCGCAGATTCAAAAACTATATTTTTTTAAGAAACAGGGATTGAAAAGAAATGTAAATCCCATTGGAAAAGGTTTTTTGGGGGAATGTGCCAGGAATGCATTATGGCATCATGAAATGTAAGAGCCAATCATCTTCCACTATGCAAATGCAGGCCATGCAAGTCTACCAAAGTTGGTGATAGGGTGGATTTTATTTTTTTCTCAAATTACTTTTCTAATACTCATTAATTCAATATTTCTTGATGAAGGAAGGAGGCTTTGGCGGCTTCTCATATTTTTTTCTGTGAATCATCAAAGAATTATTAGTGAATAACGAGACAAAAACAAAGATCTTTCTCAGGCTGCTCTTTGAAAGGAGCTTCCTGAACCTTAACATAAATGGTCCAGCTATAGTATCTCCAAGAGATAATAAATGAGGCTGGGAAAGGAAATTCTGCAGGATGCCAGTTCATCAACAGTTGTACGCACAATCTGCAAGCAGAACTGGTCAGATCAGATAACCGCTGCATAGTTTCTGCTCATCTGAGTTTGTATCCTAATAGACAACCTCTACTAGGACAAGGACTGGAGAATGATATAACACTCTCCTGGCTCTATCCAATAAGAGTAACAGCAGTTCATAAAGAGGCTAAAACAAAGCCTGAAGTCTGTTGGCAGCTTGCTAGAAACAATACTGCATTAAAAGAGAAAAAAAAAATGCTCCAGTGAATCCTTTAGTGCAATGAATAAAAGCTGGGAGTGGATAAGGATGAACAATGAAGATGGCAAGAGAAGAGGTGGAGCAGCGAGGAAAGAAGAGGATGTGCAGATTAATTACACGGAGACGGATGAGAGCAGAGGAGAGAATGTGCAGAATAAATACAGATGAGGGGAAGATAGGAGAAGGTCTGCAGATTAGTTACAGAGGAGGGGAAGGGGAGACGAGAAAAGAGGAGACAAGGTGTAGGTTAATTACAGGGGATGGGAGAAGAAAGCAAAGGAGATGAGGTGCAGATTCATTCCAGGAGAGATGACAGGAGATTAATTACAAAAGAGGAGAGAAGTGAGTGTGGAAAATCGTTTCAGTTTACACAAAAAAAAGTACATGCCTGTTTGTTCATAACCGTGTTCCCATGTTCCAGTAACTGCACAGTTTCTCTATTAATTTATTCATCACTGAACAATTTGTAGAAATAATGGATGAAATGTAAAACATGTCAGGGGGAGGCTGTTGCCAAAACCTGAGTTACTGCATACACTTAAATATCAGATAATTTTGAGCATATTATCCATTTATACCACCAAACAACCCTTCAGGTTCCTCTGAGCACACACGTTACAGCAGCTACAAACCTCTGATTCTCTTACCAGCCTTATATTTTCCTTGAACTCCAAACAAAATGCATCTTGTAATCAGAGGAGGGAAGTAACGGAGTACAAATACTTTGTTACTGTACTTAAGTAGATTTTTCTGGTATCATTTTTACACAAATATCTGTACTTTTTACTTCTTACATTTTCAAAACAGACTTTAGTTTTAATCGATTGATTAGGAGAAATATATATTTTTTATTTTCACTGTGTGCCGATTTTAGCCAAACAACCGATTTTCTGTTACTGCCTGTCTTTTTCAATCCACTGGTGTATAAAGTCCTGTCTCTCACTCACCACAGATGTAGACTAGTTTATGGAGCTAAGAATCAGCAGGCAGAAGGCAGTAAGAAGTTTGGGGTTAATGTGGATGAGACAGAGGGAGTCAGTGATGTAATTATCAATGAGAACAGACACATTCCTGATCATCATCATCTTTTCTCTGCTTGTGTTCTATATGTGGATCTTCAGCCTGCATACATTCATTAGATAACAACATTTTAATTTGTTTTGTATTTATATATATTTATATTTGGCTGTCAAAAGTAAAATTATTGTAAACGGCACAAAATTTTATTAACGCTATCATTTCAGCGCGCATTTCTGTTTCACCATTTTTATAGAAAATGTAAATACATAAATAAATAACTAAATAAAAAAGAGGCGCAACTAAAACCTTCGGCAAAAAATACGTTTATCCACGACGTCCTTTCTTAAATATAAAATAAATAAACTCCACCGAAAAATATTTTCAATCAGTAAACTTTTGTTTTATTTCTGCGCCAAGTCTCAAATCAAACACCAAATCCGCCATGGTGGATTAAACACCAATCCACCATTAACCCTCTAGGTGGCGTTTTGTGAGTTTTTCCCTCATAATGGTGACACAAACTTAAATTACTGTCTTTATTGATTGTACAGATAAAAACAATACATCATTCAAATCTGTAAAATGTCTATAATTTTCTATATATAAGCTTCCTGACTTGATTTGAAGAGGTGCAGTCTCTCCGGTATCACCTCATTAACTGTCCGTGTGGAAACATAGCAAAGGCTCTTAATGATGTCCACACGTCTCTGCACTGATTATAGCCTTTATATTTAATCACTGTACATATGCTTACATACATATCACATGCTGTAAATATGATACATGTTTAACACCTCCAAGCTGCCAGTTTTGCGCACCTGAGCAAGTCCTTAACTCACTACTGCTCATTTAGTAAATAAGATCATTAAGAGTCGCTCGGAATAAACCCTTCCAACAGGAAGTGGCTATATCTCACTATCTTTGTCTCTCTATTTTCTCTATCTAATTGTCTCTGTGTCTCTTTTAGTAAATGTCTCTGTCTCACTGTATATGTCTCTCTCTTGCTGTCTCTCTATTTGTCTCTCACTCTTTCTAAAGCTGTGTCTATGTCTCCTTGTCTTTGTCTCTGTCTTTCCTGCTTATTTACATGTCTAACAAACTTTTGAGTTTTGAAGTAATGCCATAAGGGATCTATGATGAAAGACTTCCCTGGTTCGATTCGTACCTCTAGTTTCATATTTAACATTATAAGAAGTTTTTAAAAACAGAACAATAAAAGGTCATTAAAATTCGTTGCTGGTAAATCATGGTATATCAGTGGTGCAGGTGTTGGAGATGTGGTTCTCGTACCTGAGTCACTTCTCATAGACTTCGAGTTACTGAGAGAATAATCAGGAAGGAGAAGTTTTGACCCTCTACCATCATGATCTAAGAGAAAACAGTGGTCTCTTAACGATAGAAAAAACAAGAGTCCAATAAGCAAAGCCTTGTTTGTCACCCCTATGGTAGTGTAGTGGGTAGTAATGTGACCGCTGCTATCTGACTCACCCGGTTCAATTCCTACTCCTTAGCTTTCCTTTAAATTGTTTAAAAAGTTTCATAAAAGAACCAAAAAAGGTCCTAAAAATCAGGTTCTTGCAAGAGATCCTGTGGCTCAATTGGAAGAGCTTTACCTCTGGGTTGAGAGGTTGCTGGTTCAAACCCCGGCCAGGGCTCAAAGTTAACAGTTGGAAGGTTCCGGTGACTGTAGTGAGGAAGGTGTCAGAAATGGCTGCGTGGAAGGTCAGTTGTGGATGGTTTCAGAGGGCGTATCCTGAACCAGGGGGGCAATATTCAGGCGTCTGCCCCCCTGACATCTGAGAAGCTGAAAACAGGGGCTTATGAAGCAAAAGCATCCAAAAAAGTATGAACATAGGCTCCGAGCAGAAATTTATTTTAAAAAAAAAAAACCTAAAACCTTTTTCCTCCCCCTAAATGCAAAATTATCACCCTCACTATTTCTTTATATATTTCTTTCAGGAGTACAACCCACATCATTTGCTTACAGTCACCCACTCCATTGCTCACCACACACTTATTTCCACACAACTTACCCAGTGTGGGGACAAGCCAGATTTGAACCAGCAACCTCTGAGTTCAGAGGCAAGGCTTTTACCACAAAGCCATCAAGTCCCACAACAAACCTTCTTTTTTTGGGGGGTTTATCCTTCGTTTCATGCTTCACAGCAAGAAATTCAGACCAGAAAGAAACACAGAAAGCAGGATTCGAACCCAGAATCCCACCAACAGCAAAATACCAGCCTTAACCCCCTGAACCATCTGGAAAGACAGGCTGTGCCAATTGTTTAGAGCAGGTCTATCTTTTCTTTCAAACCATCAACACAATAATATAATGCTAAAGACAGACGTAGGAAGCAAACACATATCATGACCAGCAGGGACAAAGCAGGATTTAAACTCTGATTCACACCATTAGCGAGGCACCAGCATTAACCTACTGAACCATCAGGAAGGACGACCTGGGAAGCTTGTTTAGAGCAGGTCTATCTTTCTTTTTAACGCAGCAAAACAAGAATATGAAGATGTAGGAACCAGGAATTTAACCTACTACATGACTAGCAGACAGAAAGCCAGGTTTGAACCCTGACCACCAACATTAGCAAATCATCAGCCTTAACCCACTAAACCATCAGGAAAATACAGGATGGGAAGCTTAATTAGAGCAGGTCTATCTTTCTTTTCAAACCATCAACACAAGAATTTAACGCTAAAGAAAGATGTAGGAAGCGAATACAGATATAAGTAGCATAAGTTGAACCCACATTGTAAATAGCAGGAAAATAGCAGGATTTGAACCATGATCCCACCACCAGCGAGACACCAACATTAACCCATTAAACCATCGGTAAAGACAGAATAGGAAGCTTGTTTAGAGCAGGTCTATCTTTCTTTTTAACCCATTAAAAACAAAAATATATCGCTAAAGAAAAATGTAGGAAGTGAATCCTGATCCTGACTGGGAGGGGGAAAGCAGGATTCGAACCCTGAACCCCACCAAAAGCATGACACCTGATTTAACCCACTGAACCATCAGGGAAGACAGGCCAGGAAGATTGTTTAGAGCAGGTCTATCTACCTTCAAACCATCAACACAAGAATCTAAAGCTAAAGAAAGATTTAGGAAGCAGGAACATAACCGACATCGCAACTAGCAGGATTCAAACCCTGTTCCTTACCATCAGCGAGGCACCAGCTTTAAGCCGATGAACCATGGAAGAGATCAGACTGGGATGCATGTTTAGATGAGGCACAAGCCTTAAAACACTGAGCGACCACTGCTGAAAAGCATGTGTGCTTTTGGGAGGGTTCATACTTTGTTTCATGCCAGCGCAGTAAGAATGAAGGCATGTAGGACTGGCTTTGAAACCTTATCACCAGCGTAGACTTTATTAAGGACCATGTTCAGGCAAAAGCCTTAACCCACTGAGCTTTTTGTTGGCATTATCTTTCATTAAAGACCAGGAAATCGAGAAATGAATCCAACACAGAAAGGACAGAATTGAAATGTTTTCAGAGTGGACAAGGTCCAGAAGTTTTATTTACCTACCGTCCATTCGTCCGTCTGCATCAGTACCGCAGGATCAGTACTTCTACTTAAGTAAAGGATGTGTGTACTTTTGCCACCTCTGCTTGTAATATGGGTAGCTTTGGCCAAACAAGTCCATGTAAATTAGCTGTTACTATCAAAACAAGTGCATTTAAAGACGGGTTATCGGCAACCAATGAGAAGACAATGCCATAATATATAGAATAAAATAGGAGATTAAGGGATTATTTAATTATGCACACCAATTAGGCATAATGACATTATAACATTATGATTAGTGTAAGTGATTTTTGTCTTTATCATGGCACCCGTCAGTGGGTATGATTTATTAGGCAGCAAGTGAACATTTTGTAATCAAAGTTAATGTGGTAAATCAGGAAAAATGGGCAAGTTTGATATTTGCCAAATTGTGATGTCTAGACGACTGGGTCGGAACATCTTCGAAACTGCATCTCTTGTGATCTGTTCCCAGTCTCCAGTGGTCAGTATCTATCATAAGTGGTCCAAGGAAGGAACAGCGGTGAACCGGCAACAGGGTCATTGGTGGCAGAGGCTCAATGATGCACATGAGAAGTAAAGGCTGGTCAATAGACGAGCTCCTGTAGCTCAAATTGCTGAAGAAGTGAATGCTGTTAATGCATTTGGACTGTTTTGGCTGTAAAAGGGGGACCAACAAAATATTAGGCAGGTGCTCATAATGTGATGCCTGGGTATTAACCTTTTAACTAGATAGAGTGCTTGTTTTTATTTATTTATAACCCATTAGCAATTATTCAGCCATTTTCATGACGGTGCAAAGAAAATGACAACTAAAATGACATCCAAATATAACATTTAACACTGGTGCAGATGAATTACAGGGAAGCATCAAAAGGAGTACAGAATAATGTAATTACAATGGAAGAGGTGAGAAGATGAGGACCATGAAGATTAATTAGAGGAGATAAAAGGTACGGTGAGGCATTTGGACAGGAGTTGAGATGAAAGGAGAAAGAAGAAGGAGGCAAAGAAACACAATTGGAACAGGAGGTTGATTACAGAGGAAGAGAAGTGATGTCTGCAGTGTGCACTCTGTAGCCTGGGTTTATTCTTGCTCTGCCTCCATTAGTGGGCAGGGTGGAGTCCAAAACCATGATTCTCTCTCTCTCTCTCTCTCTCTCTCTCTCTCTCTCTCTCTCTCTCTCTCTGTAATCACAGCCCAAGCTGCACACACTCACAGCAGAGGATAAAGTAAAGCCTGAGCAATGGTTGGAGGACATTGAGGGTACACAGACTGCCAAAGTATTTTTATAGCAAGGCACAGATAGATGTGCTAACAAGAACAAGCCTACTACTTCATGCTCTCCTACTAAAAACCACACATGCCAATCAGAAGTCACTTTGCTAAATTTTTAATGATGATAGATGGTACATAAAAACATATTTACATAATACAAGCATTATTTTTATTCATGTATACAAAACAAAGTGCACTTTTGCCAGTAAACCTACAAATTAGCACCTTCCTAATACAGCACCAATCTCAGACCCGGCATCAGGGACACCTGGAGAAACACCAGGTGCTTAAACCTCTGCTTGAGCAACATTATTATTATTATTATTTGCAAACATCATGAAACTAGACGACCTGACGTGTAATCTGTGAAAACATGGTAGAAAGGGTCAGTGTGACAGGCAAACTGATACAACTCCTCAGGTTCTAATAAAGTTCTGGTTTTCTATTCTAAATATAGCCCGATCAGCGAGTCAGAAATTTGACCTACTTCACGGATTTTGGTGAGTGACCAACGCCTGGTGTTCAATCTTTGCCTTGTTTAGTTCCACTCATCTGAAAGTCCACAGTAACATCTGGATTAGATGTGGAATTGAGCAGATATTGGCTGGTTAAAGTATATGAGCCATAACTGCTAAGCTTCATTTGGAAAGTGCCAGCTTATTTGGTAATGTGCTTTTGGAAGTTAATAAAAGCTTTCCTCCCAGACCAACCAGACTCCGCCAACATCATGTTTCTTAAAAATAAATTCTTATAATATAACCACTTCAGACAATAGTAGATTGAATTAATTATTCAATGACAAAAACACTAGAAATCGTATAAACCTTCTTCTAAAAGCTAAGGCATATTTTTTTTTATTGTACCGTAACCTGAAATGAGATTTTCTAGTGATATTCAAAGATCTTAAATTTTTGAGTGCAGCACCTACCCAAATGGACTTTCTTTTTTAAAAAGTGCTGGGTCCATTTTAAACTTTTGTTATGGGAGGAAATACTGAAAATCGAATAAATTCAATTTCCTGTAATGTGCTAACTCCAGCTAATACAAACTTCACACATAGACGTCTTAATGCGACTAAAGTTGAAAGATCTTTTTGTAAAATCACATGTTGAGACCACTGGCCTTGCTACTGGCAAGATCAGCTGAATTTTAAAAAAAATATTCTTTCTTTAAAGATGCTAAATTTAGACACTTATCTTACTTGACGTTGTTTTTTTTAAAAAAAGGCAGACACAAGAAATAAATAGTTTTGTGATATACCAACTCCAGCCAAAACTATCCTTGCTCGGGGTCTGTTGTGGAAGAAAAATCCACTGGAAATATCATAAATGTTTGCACCACAATACAGAAGTTTGTTATAATATGCTAACTACAGAAATTCATAGCTTTACTTTAAGGCATGATTTCGATGGTATCATCATCTAAAAATGCAATTTCATGTGGTGAACTCAAGCCAATCCTAAACTCACTCTAAAATCTTGCTGTGTTTTATCTGAATTTTTTTTACTTGCTAGCACAGCAAAACAAGTAGAACTGTCACATGGCAGAAACTCAATAGTGCTCCTGTAAGATATTTGCCACAGCTATAGATGCCAAAGACTCAAAATTGAGCTTACGGCTGCAAAACAACCTAAAAAATCAAGACTAAACGAAACCCAGACTCGCACACATACATGCGGAAAAACTGATCCAAAATCAGCAAACACTGTAAACCTCCTCAATGCCATTAAAACCATATTTATACAGTCGGGCAAACTTAACAAAATCCAAATGGTTGCAATTTTCTGTAGACACTGTCTCACCATGACCTGCTCATAACCTTTCGTTTAATTGTTTATACAAGCAATAACATCAGCGTTAACTCTGCCTTAGCCAAGTGTGGTTTTCTCTGCAGAGAACTAGCCATTTTTTCGATAATAAAACATGTCTATAACAGCAAATATAAGTCCAAACTACACATTTCTTTGACCTCGAACCAACTGTTCTTGTCTGTATTAGAGATTAATAGTAGTTTTGACAACAGGCTGCTTTGGTGTAAAAAAATTGAAATAAAAAAAGAAAGATGTGTGGTTTATTTCAAGCAAGGCCCTACTCCCTGGTCCTTCATTACGCTCTCTTTTTTTTTCTCTGGATGTGATTACAGATAGTTGGTCTGGTTTCCTGTTTCTGGTGTCTATAAACACAGCAGCTCAAACACAGCTGAGTTTCCTTCCAGAGACAGATGGGTGTGCTCTTTTTTTTCTTTCATCTCCAATCAATATCATTTGCAAAGTATTAACACAGCTCAGCTTAGACACTTTTACACCAGTCTATTCTTTTTTTTTAAGTTCCACTGTCCCTTCCATGATGTCCCGTCCTCACTATCCACAATTTGACAATGTAGGATTTGCACAACACAAATGTGAGTAATAGAGTACATTTACTGTGCCAAAACTGTTTAAAATTGATTGCCAGTTGGCGTTTTTTTTGTCGTAAGACCCCATTTTTTTATACTTAAGTGCTAAATCATCTTCAAATGAATCCCTCCGGGTGCATTATTTTAATACACATTGCATGGATAAAAGCTTTCAGGCTTAGTTTTTATATTGGGGTAAGCAAAGTTAAGTGGTATATCACATCCGGTATGCTAAGTAGGTTGAGCATCAGCCAAGTTTTCCTGTCCTTGCTCAATTTCTATTTTCATGGTCGTCGTTAAAAGGCCTAAGCTGATGTGCATGCAGCAAAAGAAACGACAGTAAAAATGGGCCAGGATATTTAATCCACTTTGGATTCATGCACATATTTAAATAAGATGCAAGGGTATGCAACTGTGTTCATAGCACCGGTAAAAAGTTTGCAAACATCTAGTCTTTTATGGTTTTTTAAGAAACACATGCATGTTCCTTTTATTCCATTTATTTAGTTTTTTTAAACGTTTAGCTGAAATTCTTTGTTATGCCGCTTCCATAATAGATGACACTCCAGCCCGTTGTTTGCTCTCGAAATAACTTAGCTTGGATGTATGCTTTGGGCCAATCTTTTGTTATATGGTGAAGTTGGTTCCAATTAGCTGTAGTCCAGACCGCATTGCATGGTGTTGAAGTATAAAATGGTTGCCATGTTGGTTCAGTTTTCCGAACATTTTTTAAATTTGGACTCATTACTTTCAATACTAACAATATTTTCTTTCAATTCTTGTTTGTTGTTTTAACTGGTTTGTTGCATACAAAAAAGGAATATGCACGTGTCTCAAAAATAATAAAACAAAAATTATATATATAAATTTAAATCCAATTGCATGCTATTACACCAAAAGTATACAGTCACTTTTTAAAGGGAATTGAGTAAGTCCCTAATGTATTTATCCTGTACCGCACATCTCATATCTAATACCTTATTTGCTCGTTTATATGGAAAATAATGATATTGATTATAATTACAAAGAATGGACTGATTATTTTTGAACATTTGCACGATGAACTGAGTTTTTGGTTCCAGCCTAAGTACTGCTACTGCTACATTATTACCTTTGTCATTATTGTTAATGGCATTGGAAAAGCTGGTATGTCCAGCTGGTATAAGCAAAAGTCTTTTCAACATAGAAAAATATTTACTAAAATCAGGCTGGTTCTGGAATACCAAAGACATTGTCTGGTCAAAATTAAAGACGATGATCCAGACAAAAAGATTATGTAAGTCTGGAGTATTTTCCAGTTGGCCCCAATTCATTAGGCGAGGATTTTTTGGGAGGGACAAATACAGTACAGGTGACCTGGTTTCCTTTCACAATGCATAATGCTGTGTTTAGAGGACGCTTCTGAGAAGACTTAAAGGATATTCAGCATACTTTCACCCATTGATAAGTTAACAAGGCTGCTCTGCAGCCAAAGGAATTCTATTTAACACAGCAAAAATCATAAGGTTTAAAAGGGTACCAAAAGTACCGTGTCTAATTAGCACCAATATGTTAATCTGTTGTCAGCCAAATGTACCTAATGCACTGTGATTATTAAATGAGCACTGTTTCCTTCGCTTTCAGAGAACTCCCTTGGCATGCTTTTTCCCTGAGAGAAGCCTTAATCCATAAATCCTACTCTCAGTATCGAGAAAACATCCGTGTTTTTTTTACACAGCAGGAGCCACCAGGTAGCCACTGAAGGTGATGTAGACGTCAACGTCGTCGCTGTAAATGGCATTCTCACGCTCGCGCTTGTATAGGCGCACCCATACTTCGTCGTTAAGCTCAAGAGAAAGCATGACGCTCTGGCTCTGCATGATGGAGCGGTCGCTGGGCTGCGCATACAGGATCACCTGCTCGCGTTCGTTCTGCATCAGGTGCAGGTAGGTCTCCTTGAAGTTCCACGTGTGGATGTTGATGTTGAAGAAGTAGATGCCCGGGACATAGCAGTAAAACTTGCCTTTAAACATGTTGAAGTGTTCGTCCTTGTTGACAAAGATGGTGTCAAAGAGCAACGCTTGGTAATAGTCATCGCTGTGGAGGGCCTTCCGGCGGCCCACTGAGAAGGACGAGTGTTGTGTCTTGCAGGGGTCTCCTGTAGCTCCGGCTTGCCCTTTGCTGCCTTTTGGACCAGTAGTGCCTCGGGAACCCGGAGGACCTTCTGCTCCTGCCTTACCCGGTGTTCCTCGCTCGCCTCGATCACCTTTGTCTCCTGGAAGACAGAAACATGAATGGATGGATGAAAGGATGGAAACATAGAGAGTAAAAGTGTGTATCAGTAAAGGGGTGAGTATCAAATCTAGGGAGCCTGTATTTAAATGTGTGACACAACCGAGTAAGTGAGCAGGAATGGTAGTGGAGAAACTCTAAGCACCAAACCACACCACTTACATTATGCATTAGAACCCATACAGCTGTAAGGCAGCAATAATTTCACTTCACTGGCACTTCTGCACCTGAAGATCCCTATTCTTATATTAAAAGCCATGGGAACTCAAATGTATCGATACTATATGAATTCATCTCCTGCATTTGACAGATTTTACAGTAAAAAAGATCTGCACTGCACAACATCTAACCACATGCTGTTACTGTTCCCATTCCCAGCAAAATCCACCAGAACAGCTTTTACTGAGCTCTGAGTAAGTACAGGCATTCTGCAAGGAGCTGAATATTCTCAGGGCTGTAATCCCCGAAACATAGACAAGCACGACACACATGTTGCCGCTTGTAGTTTACTGCCACATCGGCAAGTTTCCTGCCAGGTCTGTACGCCTGTTGAGCCTGCTGCTATTGCCTCGCAGGATGACTTCGCCTGATTCGGCTCGGTTTTTCAAATTAAGAAAGCAGAAGAATGCCCAGAGCTGTGGCCTGCATGCAGGAGGGGGGGTTTTGTTAGAGCCATTTTCCAGAACCGCAGGGTTGGTTCAATGTTGGACAATGTGTCAGGCAGAGTGTGTGTGTATCTGAGTGAGAGAGCTAGAGTGCGGTAAAGTAAGCATGTTAGTGGGCATGGCTAGTGGTTAGGGTCATTACTGGGTTACATATGATCTAGCACAGGCCTAAGTTGAAGCATTTGTTGGAAAATATTTTAATTATTTCATTGTCTTTTATATTCTATGACACCATTTAAGGTTAATCTGAATGTGTAATATAATAATACTGTCCTGACTGAAGTGTGCGTATATAGTTACAGTACAGCCTCACCTTTGAGAATGGTCATGTTAATGAACGTGCGAACTTCGGGAGCCTGGTAGGCCACGGGACGGGGCGAGTTGATGGGGGGGTCTAGGTGATCGCAGCACCTGCGGCAGTATTTGGGTGGTGACCTTGAGGGGGAGGGGACCGAGGCCACCAGGGGGAGGAGCAACAGCACAGGTAGAAAGAATCCAGACATGACCACACCTGAAGAAAAAGAGTCAAATACATGATGCAGAGAAAGAGAGAGAGAGCGAGAGAAAGAGAGAGAGAGAGAGATGGAGAGAGAGAGAGAGAGATGGAGAAGGGAAGATAAATTATTTAATAAATAAATACCCGTAAAAAAAATTCCAGAGTAAAGGCATCTAGTAATTGACATTAATAAGTCCAGAGTGGGCAAATCTCCTTAGAGACATGACAGACATAATTGGTTATTAGGAACTGGCCTCTCTTATCTAAGGAGAGTAAATGTTTGCATCATTTGCGCAATGCAGCAATGCTTTGATCCTTCAGTATGTCTATCTTTGGATTCTGATAATCAGCTTTCATGAAAATATCACTGTCAAAAAAAAAAATACATCCTAGCCCACTCTATGTAATAACATTCTGCCTCTTCATCACTACCTACAGTCACCATGTTGGATTTCTCATTAATATGATATTGAATATTGGCTGGAACGTTGCTGGTTTGTGAGAAAATGAGTTCTCAAT
Organism: Silurus asotus; assembly: GCA_024362625.1. Taxonomy (NCBI): domain Eukaryota; kingdom Metazoa; phylum Chordata; class Actinopteri; order Siluriformes; family Siluridae; genus Silurus; species Silurus asotus. The sequence goes on along the minus strand of MU562415.1, from coordinate 4,282,238 downwards.
CCTTTTTTTAGGAGCTATTTGTAAAACCTGACCATTTTTCCTATGGTTTGAGATTGTATTTCCTTTTGTAACAGTGCTAACATTGCGTCATTAGCACAGGGGGACAATTTCTCAAGTGAAACTCTTCATTGGAACTTTTTCTTGGAATAACTAATCAAGGAGCAATCAACAAATTAGCTCCAAAATCTCTTAAAAAACAATCTTTTGGCATCAAAACCCAAAACCTATATTTTGACTGTAGAAGAAAAATTCATTCATTTCCACACTATAAGTGAGGCAGGTTTATAAAGCCATTGTGCAGGTGTCAGGCAGAAATGTGCGACGTGCCGTGTGGAAAAGAACGATAGTGTTTGTTTAGTGAAGGCATTTATCCTGATAGGCAATCTGCCGTAAAATGTGTTTTCTCATGCTGAACGGGCCCCCAAGGACACCTGGTCAGTGCTGGTGATTTGACAGAATCCAGAGACTAAGTTAGAGGGGGAGAAAAAAAAAACATTAAAATGAGACAGTGATGTCTTTTGACAAGGGCAGAAATAGAGGTCAAGCTCTTGGCATTGCAATAAATATCAGAAAGCACAAGAAGGAGAGAAAGTGAGGTAGATAGAAAATGAGAGACCGAGATGTGGGAGGTGGTGCAGAACTTGGCCCTGTAGGCTATGTTTTTTTTGGCTGTAATTTGACTTGTTTCCTGAGCACTACTCTTCTACACCTCTTCATCCCCCTTCCTCCCCTTTCCTCCATCAAAACCCTCGGAGCGTACATCTGTCACTGTGCTATATTATGATTATATCCACCCCAGCTTTAGCTCACAGACATTACGTGAAACTTCAGGATGGTGTATGCAGGTGCACAGTATTACTTTTTTTATTATTTATTCTATAAGTCCTTCTTTGTGCAGCACCGCAGTATTGAGGCATCATCGTGAGATAATTGCAAGTCGCTCTGGATAAGGGCATCTGCCAAATGCTGTAAATGTTATATTCACTCTGATCCCACAAGCAAATTTTGTTTTCTTCATGCAAAATGGCAAATACAGTCGTCACGTTTTCTCCCGTTTACCTCTCTAGCACTTGTGCTTGCTTATGTTTATTGTGGTTGCCAAAAGCTAGACTTTTGCCCTTGCCAAAAAATATTCCCACATACAAGCCCCACAGACGCCCCTGTTTACCGCCTGCAGAGACGCAATTACCATGCAATTAAATTCTCAAAGATTTTTCTTATGTGAGATAGTTGGCATGGAAACAAACATTTATGATAATATGAAGACTTAAAAAAAAGTGCTACCAAAAAGAAAAGTTTATAAGCCTTGACCACTGACTATGTACTACCGTTGAAGTGTTTTAATTCGCTGCTAATTTATTCTAGTTTGCGAGAATAATTAGTCAAATACTCCCACTAGAGTTGCCAGTTCATGTGCAGCTGTAAAAACATTTATAGCTATTACATGACTAGTGTTGGTTAGACCCAATCTGTCTTAATTTGGATTTAAAGCTCAGCCAATCATGTGCCAGCAGCACAATGCATAAACCCATGCGAAGGAGGGTTAAGAGCTTCACATGTTCAAAGCAAACAAAAGAATGGGGATCAAATGCGATTTTAGCCGGTGACTTTGTCCATGACATGGTTGTTGGTGCAAGACATTTTACTATTTCAGAAACTGCTGATCTCCTGGCATTTTCATACACTACAGTCTCTAGAGTTTTCACAGCGTGATGCGAAAAACATCTGTTGTACTGCAGTTCTCACGCCAGAAACTCCCTGTTGATTAGAGAGTTCAGAAAAGAGGCCAGACTGATCTAAGCTGATAGGAAGGTTACTCTAGCTACCTTAAATAATCACTTTTATGTCCGAGATAAGCAGAAATGCATCTCAGAATGCACAACAATTGAGAAATGGCTAGATCTTACTAACAGGATGGATCTTTAGGATTTAAGCTCTAGCTCAGTGGTAGAGCTTTTTAAGGTTTGGAAACTTTGCGAACTAGTACAGAGGGAGGACAGGCATATCTTAACCTGTAATTTACTGCACATTCCAAATAACTAGAGAGCTTATTATGTTTTTTTCTCTCTCTTAGAACTACCCAAATAACATATGTGATGGCCCTTTAACTGACACTCATGACCCTGTGTTATTGCCGTTACTGTATCCTGTAAACGTTGGCTGGTAATTTTATGACACATATTGAGACTTTTGGCGTTCCTTGGCTTCCACAACCCTAAGAAGTGGGTGAAAGAGGAAATCTGCAGTGTTTAACTGAGTTGTAGGAATGTTAAACAGAGTCATTGGGCTGACTTGCTCCAACATTTTTCATGCATGGCAGATTTTTGGGCTCCTTTAAGATGATAAACCAGGCTGTCAACTCCTTTTCCTTTGTTTTATTTTTTTTGCACTCCGTCTTGTCGGACATTGTCTTATTGGGAATGTTGAGCAATGTGTTGACTCAGTGTTCAGGTTCCTTCATCTCTTGATACCTTTGACTCTAATCCTTGTGTGACCCATCCATCTTTCTCTTCATCCATTTCTTTTCCTGTTGACGTTTTTGTGCTTTAATGAATCATTCTGAATATATATATATATATATATATTAATTCCTGTGTCCTGCAGGACCACAGCCCACAGTATGCAGCACTGAATTTAGAGAGGGCAAATCCCCACCACGCATGCGCAGAGAAAAATTTACTCTCATTACTCAACATATTCTATTAATTAAGTTTCCCTTTTATTTTGTCTTGTGACACAAAGTCCCAAAGTTTTCACATTTATGAAAGATTGTTCTGGGCATTTTTTTTTTTGCATGTGCTCAGAGGCTACTTATTAAGTGGAACGAGTCAACCCTGTACCTCTTTCCAAATCCAGATGTTTTAATACAGAGAGAGAGAGAGAGAGAGAGAGAGAGAGAGAGAGAGAGAGAGAGAGAGAGAGAGGGGGGAAAAAAAAAGAAAAACTGCAAAAAGAGCCACGTCCTCACAAAGGAAGCAGGAGTAATGAGTGGAGAAAATCTGCATGCACACATTGCATCTCATACATGCCAGGGAAATGCCAGAACAACATACTCAAGATTTGCTCCAGATTGTCATAAATGCCAATCATCCGACTTCTCCTTCTCCTTTTCGTTTTTTTTTTTCTTTCATTTTTTTTCCTTTTAAATGTTGCCGGTAATTTACGCACTGACGAGTTGCGCGCACGTTGTGAACGCGCATTTAGTTTGCGCGCTCCTGAAAAAGCGTGCAAGTGCAAAATAAATATGATTGCATGAGCTGGTAAACTTACCTGGGGGTCCTCATGCAGCCGATCCGAATGCTGCTGCTGCTGCTGCTGCTGATGATGATTTCCCGTGATCAGCTGGAAACTCTCTCTCTCTCTCTCTCTCTCTCTCTCTCTCTCTCTCAGTCTCTCCCTTTGTAAAGGAGTTCCCTCCTCATGAACACTGTATATGATTTCCTCCTCCTTCTTTGCTTTCCCTGTACTTTAATTCACGCTTCCCCTCCCTTTTTCTGCTTTATCCCCTCCTAAATTCCCAGAGCTCCTGACTTCCTATGCACTTTTTCTACACACTAAAGATATTCTTCCCAGCAGTAATACCTCACACTGGGCACAAACCCCTGGTTGGATTTTTATTTTTATTTTTTTTGTTTTAGACAGTGCTGATTATCATAAATATTTTTTTTTTATTTTCCCTGCGTGCAATTTCAGCCAAACAACCGAGTTTCTGTTATTGCATGTCTTTTACAATCCACTGGTGTATAAAGTCCTGTCCCTCACTCACCACAGATGTAGACTAGTTTATGGAGCTAAGAATTAGCAGGCAGAAGGCAGTGAGAAGTTTGGGGTTAATGTGGATGAGACAGAGGGAGTCAGTGATGTAAACATGACTGAGAACAGACACATTCCTGATCATCATCATCTTTTCTCTGCTTGTGTTCTATATGTGGATCTTCAGCCTGGACACATTCATTAGATAACAACATTTTAATTCGTTTTGTATTAATATATATATATATATATATAATGTGTATGTGTATGTTTGTATGTATGTATATTTGGCTGTCAAAATTAAAATGATTGTAAACGGCACTAAATGTTATTAACTCTATCAATTCACCTAATTTCTGTTTTTACCATTTTTATCAAAAATGTAAATACATAAATAAATAACTAAATATAAAAGAGGTGAATTTTGTTTTATTTTGTGCCAAGTCTCAAATCAAACACCAAATCCGCCATGTTTTACACAATT
>MU562415.1:4264299-4277796 GCA_024362625.1 Silurus asotus | reverse complement strand
CTGTCCGCTCTGTATCATGCTAGCTTTTTTGTGTGTGTGTGTGTGTGTGTGTGTGTGTGTGTGTGTGTGTGTGTGTGTGTGTGTGTGCGTGCACATGCACACATGATGTGATCTGTTCTCCATGTACAGACAGAATGTCCCCAAGGGTGATGAGAAAGGCTCAGATATTCTGACTCTCTGAGAGAAAAATTCATGCTGTGATTAAAACCATTCTGATTTAGCGCACGGTTAAAATATAATCTACAAAATATGATATCATTTTGTACATTTACAAACCGACTCAATTACATACAAGTATAGTAGCTAATCTGTCAAAATTTCTTTAACTAGTTTCATTAGCTAGCTAGACATTTCTCTCGCTCTCTCTCTCTCTCTCTCTCTCTCTCTCTCTCTCTCTCTCTATATATATATATATATATAAATGTATATACAGTGTGCATGTATATAGTCAGGGTGGACAGAGACCAGAAGATAATAACACCTTGGAGTAATGGAGTATATCATTGTCATATATACACTCTAAAAAACTTTCTTTCGGCTTCTCCCATTTGGGGTCGCCACATGCGCCATCCTCATGTTTGATTTGGCACGTTTTTATGCTGGATGCCCTTCCTAACGCAACCCTCCCCATTTATCCGGGCTTGGGACAGGCACCAAGGCTTGTAGCACCCTAGTGGCTGGGGTTGGTTCCCTGACTGTAAAAAACGAACCCGGGCCGCAGCGCTGAGAGCGGCGCATCCTAACCAGTAGACCACCAGGGACATATATACATTCTGATTGGCTGAATATTGGAACACCTAATGTGACATTGTATGCGCTACTATAGTAGATCATTTCTTATCCACCAATCAACCTCTGTATGATGCAGAACTCATGAAACAATAGTGGCAAAGATAAAACAATGAAACTAATAGACAGAAAAACACTTCCTTATTCTAACAAACTGTACTCAAATTCTTTACAGAATTACACAGTGAATATTAACACATTACGTTTTTAACAAAATATCAAATCGTTTACATTTTAAATAAATTCCTTTGACAAAAGAATCACATATTGAAATCATTTGCATGGCTGTTGCAAAACAGCCATGCAAATGACACTGTTGCAAAACGTATTCAAAAAGACTGAAAATGTTTTTTTATCAACCAAGGCATATACACCGAACATCCACTTACAAAGGCACAACCAGTGTGCTGCTGTCATACTGTTTTAATAGCTCATTTTTATTTGTAGAGTGATTTTAACAATTTACATTGTCTCATAGCAGTTTAAGATTTGAAAGCTTCAGAGATTACAAGGCTCTAAAAGTCTATAAAACAACGTACAAAGTTTAGTGCCTGTAAGTTTGTTCTTTATACTTGTAAGTTTATCCCTGATGAGTGAGCCAGTGGTGACTGTGGTGAGGACAAATCTCCCTGAGATGGCATGAGGAAGAAGCTTTGAGAAGAACCAGATTTTAAAGAGAACCCATCTTCATCTGTGTGGTACTGAATGCCCATTTAATTCAATTCAACAAAGTTCTTTATGTATGGAGACAATTGGGACACCCTGTACTTATACAAGTGAAACATAGTCATTTATTTCTGTTAGAAAGTCTTCATTCTGGGAACAGTCTGTTATAGAGAATTTTATACGTATGTAATACAGTGTGACAAGTAATAATCTTTAGAGGTGGCTATTATAGAATTAGTTTTTCTCATGGCTTCTTTTAGCTACAGTAAACCAAAAAAAAAATGTGTTCATTTCCTTCAAGCTTTGCATACAAGTATAACATCCCTAATCCTTCAACTTTATTAATGTTTGTTTATAAATCTCTCGAGACTGAACCTGGAGCTGGCAGTGGAACAGCTTGCATTGGCACAACACTATAAACGCCCTTGAATGAGGCACATCCCCAGGCTATATTATGAAAATGTTATGACATGCCCCCTATGTCCCCAAGCCTGGCTAATCTATTTAGAAATCCTGTTGCTAAGGTGAAACCATTTCTTGTCATTTCTTTATTAGAACAAAGTCAATATTAGCTGTAAATAGAAAAGCCTAGTTAAAAACTGTACTTTTTTCCAGTCAAACCACTAGATACAGTGTTTAATCCAGATGCAGTAAAAAGAGCACAATTACCTCCTCTTAAAGACTTTATAACCATGATTCCTGTTGCTTCAGGTCTGTTCCTGGTTAGTCTAGACGATTACCAGGACTAACAGATGCGAGCTTTTCCTCATATTGACTCACAGTTTGAATGAATCAGGAACAAACCTGTTTGCATCGAATTGGTTGTGTAGCTGATGGATCATGTTTTTAACTTTTCTTGGATTGTTAGGTTTAATGACAATGTGCGCACTGGGCCAACAGACTCCAATATAATGGAACAATGTGGTGAGGAAAATAAAAATTAAATGTGTGAGCAATTGTTATGATCAACTTTATTAGTTTGCTTAAGAGAATTATACTACAGGGGGTATGTATGATTGCTTATTTCTGTTGCACCCATAGGGCAAATAAAGGCAAAACATTTTTTTTTATTATATCCTTTATTAGTTAACTGAGACTGATAGCTTGGCTCCGAGTTGTATTTTGGTATGGTAGCTTATCATTACATTATATTTCATATATTTGACAGAAGCCCTTATAATTTTTTGGACAGTTACAGTAAGGGGGCCTTGCTGAAATCCCAGGAGTGGCTGTTGTGCTGGGATTTTAACTCATTACCTTCCTATCAAATCTCCCACGACTTAACCACTGCACTTTTTCAGATATTGTCATGTGCCAATGCCTAAAATGCTGGTGTAAGATTACATCACAAGCCCGCCAAAGAACCCCTGCAGTCAATCTCTAGTATATACACCTAAATTTACTGGCTGTATGTATTATTCCACATAAAATATCAAGCATCCTTGATAAGTAGAAAAAGGATGGCCAAAACAACTTTGCTGACCCAATATTATTATAATATTGATAAATTTTCAAAAATCTGTGATAGGAACAGCATCATATATATATACACACATGTCTAATGCAAAAACTTATAAATAAAAAAATAAAACGCACAAACAACAAATCATTGGATACTCTAGAAAGTATTCCTATTTGTTTCTAAAAAAAAAGGGTTTTGGGTGTAGAAATCTGTTATATTTCCATATCAATATCGATTGGTAACTCAAGCTCACAAATAAACTAGGAGCCATGAAGATATAGCAACCAGAAGCACCTAAATTGACTTATTCCTGAATATATATTCCTGAGAAGTATGTGCAGTCATGACACTGCCAGCACTTATGCAATGTTTGGATAGCTGCACATAAGGTTAGCATGGCTAGCATGCTAATCAGCAGGCACATCATGTGCTGTATAAATTTAGCATGTCTTATCATGCTATTAGTGTTAAGGTGAAGTGGTAGCTTAGTGGTTAAGGCATTGGGGTACTATTCAGAAGGTTAGGTTTTGAAGCCCTAGTATCACCAAGCTGCCACCCTTGAGGCCCTTGAGCAAGGTCCTTGACCATCTGTGCTCCATGGGCACACAGACTTTCAACATAGCCTGGGTTATCCAAAGAAATCAAAATTTTCCTGTAAAAAAATAAACATAAACGCTGTTTACTTACACATGACTAATACAGATGACTTCATGTTTCTCTGTGTGTTATACATGCACAGGTTGTTGCATGTGGCAGTTTAACAGATGTTCAGCTATGCTAAAGCCCATAGACAAGAATTACTGCAGCTGGCAGGTCGACGTGTTGTCATCATTTCAAACTATAATTTACACTTGCACTTGTGATGTTCTGTGGGGTTAAAGCTATGCAGAGGGGTGGGATACATGGCTGTAGCTTTTCCTATGACTTCATTTGGACGAGGTTTTGTTTTGTATATTTTTATATAACCACTGGGGCCAAAAATATGAGCTTTTGCTGTGCTCAAGATAAGCAAATACTAAACCCAATGTGATATATATTCAATTTTTGCCATTTTTATTTATTTGATTTATTTTACACAACCCCAGGTGCAATTTCACCTGTGTCCAGAGGTGTGCTATATTTGTTAAAATACTTACATTTGCATCATTTCACTTGTTAGACAATCTTTACTTTACTTTTTTTTTTTATTAGTTTATGTTTTATTTTGTCTAGCTTATTACAGTTTCTTCAATTTATTCAGTTGACAATCATCTGCCCTCGGTTTTTTCACCGACCAAATTGTGCTTCATTAAATAAGTTGCCTATTTTATGTTCCAAAATTCCACATATATCACCATTATTAATCCTTCTGAAAGTAGTATTTTAGTAATTTGGCAGCGTTTATGTATTTTTAATGCTTCTGTGCTCCTATATGGACTTTGAAACTTTCTTGTTCCAATAAAGTAAATTTAAAGGTATTTATTATTTGGATGTTTCACAACTTTATAACCCTTTAACCAGCTCTTTTTTAAGTACCATATTTCTTAGATTTGAGTTAAGTCTGCAAAAAATCATCCAAATAATCCGCTGGACACCCTGATTAATCTAATTGAGAGCTACCAGTTCTGACTTTCCACACCCAGATTAGAAAAAGACAGTCAGTCAACTGTAAAGATCTGTTTCTTTATTGAAAAACCTCTGTGTCCCAAGGCTTCGTCATGTGTGCAGGACATCAGATTATCAATCTGCTATAATTAGCTATTTGGCCCGAATCTGGTTTGACTTGACGCATGACATGTGACTTGTGTCACTGTGGGCTGTATGTGAGTGCCTTTATACAATCCCATGTAGTGTGTGTGTGTGTGTGTAAAAAATAAGAAGAACGAAAGAAAAGAAAAGTGATTACAAAGGGGGCCAAGCACCATATATTATTGGTATCCAGAATATTAGCTTATACTGTATATCTATACGAATATGTAAATATACAGTATCTCACAAAAGTGCGTACACCCCTCCAAATTTTAGCAACCATTTTAGTATATCTTTACAAGGAACAATACTATAGAAATTAAACTTGGATATATTTTAGTCAATCTGCAGCTTGTATAACTATAGATTTACTGTCCTCTGAAAAGAATTCCACATACAGCCATTACTGTCAAAATAGCTGGCAATAAATGTGATAAAGACTGTGCCTTTTCCCCCTCGCATCTGCTGTGGCCTGTCAACATTTTGGAAACACCTAATCTTTTATTATTTTTGAGAGACTTTTGTATGTCCCTTTTGTTTTTACTTAATAAACTTGGTAATTTAATGGTATCATGAAGATGTCAGCCACAGTCCAGATGGAACTGCATGGTGTTGAACTATGGAATGGTACCCATGTTGATGTAGTTTTCTTTTTACCTGGAATAAGTCTCCAACCTTCCCTGCTCCAAAACAACACCACACCCTTCCACCTTATTGTTTGACTGTGGGTGTAAAGCAGTCTTCTAACATCTTTTTTCATTCTCCATATTACATCAAATCTTCTGTTAGAGCCAAAATTGGACTCTTTCTTCAAGTCAGTCAATGTCCCGTTTTATTTAGTGGGTAGCATATGTTGAATTGGGATGATTTTAATTCTTTTTTCCTAGAAGGTTGGCTGTGCATCTTGTACAGCTGCATGGTTTGAAGTGTAAATACCCAAAACAGATGTTTGTGCATGGCTTGTGTTTGTAAGTGGACAAAATGTCCCCACAAGGATAGAAATATTTGAAATCTGGCTCTTACCTTTTAGGAATACTGCAGACAAAATGTTTTGTTGACCCGTGTTTGTGTTAGCTGCATTTAGCATGGTAATGGAAGGTCCTTACAGGCATTGTATGTGTGTATGTGTGTGTGTGTGTGTGTGTGTGTGTGTATGAAGGGATGTATGAGTAATATAAATTGACACCCAACTAGATTAAAGACTTCAGTAGAACAGATGTGGAATTAACTTCATCTACAATGCTAGTCACATAGCTGTATTTGTCAGCTAAATTCTGCTAATGCTACCTCTCTCCCCCTCAGGTCCCAGAACATTTCATACTGTTGGGGTATCTGCTGCAGTAAATAAAACAGATGACCTCTGTGTATCAGGAGTCTGGAATGATTCAAAACACTTGGACTGAATAGAGGGTCTCTTCAGGTCTAGCAATTTCGGCAAAACGATCGCGCCCTGAAATAAATATTCACATAAAGAGAAGAACATCAGGTGGTTAACTCGAGCACAATAGCCAGAGCGATTGCACACAATCCCTACAGAGTCTCCCATTCAGGGTTGTTTTGGGATAGAGGATATTAAAGCAGGACCACACTGACAATAAATCCGAAATCAGAACGACGGCATGAAAATCCACTCATGTTGCTGTTGATGGCCAGAACAACACAGTAATGTATTTTTATTGCAATTTAATTTTATGTGCATTTAAGTTTTTTAAAGAATTGCCATAGCCACAATGCAGCTTTGCAGACATCTGGGTGTAATGGGATTACCACAGGTGACAGTGGGAAGAGAAGAAAAGAACCAAACTCTTCTTCTTCTGGTTCAACACACGCTTTAGTAATGGGATTATAAGTAATTAAAGTACACAGGGGCAAGACAAACACTACCAAGGGTGTACAGGATGTTCAAAATCTCAAATCCTCATGGCTACAGCAGCAAGTGCTAAATAAAATTAATTGTGAATAAATGAATGACATCTCACCACTGACACAATGTCCGGGCCAGCGATGCCTTCTCTGCAGGAATCACACACTTACTTTTAATATATCTTTGTCCATAAACGTTTATAAAATGTTGCTAATAGTCTATACTTTTCTTTTCATATCGTTTCTCTTTTATGCCTCTGCTTCAAGCACCAGTACAACCAGTACAGTAAGTGTAAATTTAGGTTAGATTTTCTATTCAATTAAATTTCAGCCTTCATATCATGTAATGCCGGGGGTCAAATGTATCTGCTGTATGGCCTTCACAATGCACACTTTGCACCTGTAGCTTCAAATCAATGTTGCTCAAAAGCTGCTGCTTTAAACAATTAGATTTCAAGCTAGCGACTAGGAGGCCCTCTAACGGGTCCTTTGATTGAATGGTCAAAGAGCGCACTAGACAGAGCTCACAAACTGCATCTGTAGCATAGTGCACAAGCTCAAAAACATGTATGTTTTTTTATTCCGCAAATGACTGACAGAGGAAAGAAATTGATTTGGTCACAGATTTCTTACAAGGACATTTTCAAGATGGACTGTTCAAGAAAAGTGGAACATTGTGATGAAAGGTCGGCCAAAACCGCACAAAACAGATGTTTTTTCACAAACTATTCATACTTTTGTATTTTCTTTTCCATTGAATTTGCAGTAAAAAAAAACAAAATTTGCCTTCATTTCAAATCCCCAGGAAAACCATAAGGCATGAAAAAAATGCACAAAAATCCATGGAAAACCCAGGTTCATTTTTATGAAGTTAATATTGATGCTTCTGCTAAGAGATGATGTATGCATCTGTGGGAACAGTGAAAAGAGACTTTTGAATTGGGTTTATTGTGTTTTTTGCTGTAGTAATTGCATTCATTCTTACTGTATGAGATTACTGTCTTTAATGCAGCGCTCTGTTATTCTGTGTTTCCGTATAATATTGATGGTTTCTATAGCAGTGGCATTGTAATGATGGTATTGAGGTGAATTGATTCAGGCAGTACACCATTAAAGGCCAAGTGGTGAAATGCACTGCCAACCACTGCGTCTCATCTATCTTCTTGAGCTACCACATGCTCAGAGGAGAGCGTGAACTATTCTCGAACTATTCCTGTCCATGTTCACCTGGAGGATAAATCTTTTTAAATTTGATTTGTTTCCCAAATCACAGTTTACACATATACATTTTTATGAAATGTTTACATGACAGCCTTGTCTGTTAAAGTCCATGTTAAAAACCATTGTTTGGAAATGGGGAAAGTGTATAAACGGGTTTTTTTTTATCCATTTATTGTAACATAATGTTGTAGATCAGCCACAAAACAAGCTAGTTCTTGTTGTCACTTACATTATGCTAGCTTTAAACAAATTTCCCATTCCCAAGCCTGTCCTTTTCTCTGCACTTCTTTCTTCCTTGAAGTTAACAAGAGAAGTATGTAGCTTGTTATGTTTCCAAGCAACAACAAAGCACAAAATCATCGGTCCAGAAAACTTTGTCATGAAGCAAACATTTATTGCTTTACCTCTTACTTTTCCAAAACGCTGACGCTGCAGACTGATTCCAAGAAAGTGAAATAAACACTTCCTAACAGAAAATCTTTGCCATATCAACATTTTTTTGGTTTTGATTATATGCAGCGTCTGTCATACAGTAGAAACAATAATGTATTTCTAGGACTGCGATTCTGAATTACAATTTAACTACTGTTCAAACCCCTGTTTGAGAAAATGGATCAATCACTCAACGGTGCTGGGTATCGAATAAATAACCAAAGAAAAATATAACCATATAATATAGACAAAATATACTAAACCAATTTCTGGATAGAAATCATCACCCTATCCATTCTCTTTGTTTTGTCTTCTGTAGTTTATATTTGGCTTCCAGGATCCGTGAGCACAGCTGGCTTGTGTTCAAAGACTATTTATATAAATGTGCTGCAGGAGATGTATGGTACTGGATGTACTGAATTAACATCAGTAAAATTAGCATGAAAGGTTTTCCCTAAACCATAAAAGACAATTGTTATGTAATAGCAGTGCCTGGTCTGGATTTCTCCCTTTCCTTAAAGCTTATATCTGTTTATGCTTCAGGTTCAGATGGCTGTCTTTGCCTCTTTGAGTTCTTCCACATGGTTTTATCCTCCTACTCTCTAATTTCAAATATTTCAAAGACCTCCTCTGTTTGCTTTTAGTCTTGTGCTACAGGCCAGATCTATAGCTTCTTGCGAAAGTCTCCCTCTGAATTCCTCCTCCTTCTCCTTTGTCTCCTCCTCCTCATCATCCTTTTGGTTTAATGCATGACTCTTGAGAAGACGGGTCTGAAAAAACCCAAAGCCCACAGCTGCAGTGTGCATCATCACAAAGACAGATGGGAAATGGAACCCATAGGGTTAAGATGAAGGCTGTGAAGGATAAAAAGAAAAGGACTGAACTTAAAGTCTGAAAAGGTCTCACAGAAGGTCTTGTTAGAAAAGATGGTTTGTGCTTTTTGAATGAGTCATCAACGAGCCACTGTGCGCTCATTCCACTGTCTAGAAAAAGTACATTTCAATAAACTCAAATTAGCATTCGTGGTTCCTTTCGTATTGAAACAAAATTGGTAAAAGGACTAAAGTTTATTTAGAGAGAGTAATGCGTTAAACTCACTGAATGTGTAAATAGTTCACTCTACATTGTGACAAAAACATATACAATTTTTAATATGGAGGACGGTTGATTCAGGACTTTTCTTGAAACACTGCAAATTAAAGTGGCTGTAGGCAATATTTAAAATTAAAGTGGTGGTATGCAATAATATTATTGCAGGATTTTTTTTTTTATTTCAACTCATTTTAATTTTTCTTTAACAAAATATTAGCCATACATTTTTTAGAAGTGTAGATATAATATACAGAAAATTAAAGTGTGTTTTAAACACATTTTAAGTGGACAGTTTGAGCATGAAACAATATGATCCCATTTTCTGGTACAATTTGCCACTTATACTGTAATTGCCACTCATAATTTGCCACTCAGAGGTTGCAACAAAACCTTTCAGTACCTTATCAAAAAGTTCTAAAAATTCAAAAATTGTATCACCTTATAACACTAATTTCATAATGCATTGGCACAGTGGAAAATTGCGTCAGTTTTTCTTGTTGGGCATTTATTGTACTTACAGTGATTTAAGGTCCTTTTTCTTTTGTATTAAATCTTATTTGGTTGAAAAATAAGTGGACTTGAGAGGCACTATACTATTCCACATCCTGACTGGTCTTGTGTGAAAAATCGAGCTGACCTGCAGACTCAAGGCCAGTTTGAGGCGAGTATCTGAGTAAAGTTTTAGAACATCAATCTTTTCAATCCATATGTGCTTCTATTCCAAAGCGTTAGCACAAAGCTGGAGGCACACAGCTGTATAGGATGTTTTTTTGGAAGCAGTAGCATTAAATTATTTCTTTAGTTGAACTAGACGGCCCAAACCTGTTCCAGCGTGACAATACCTCTGTGCACAAAGCCAGCTTAATGAAGATACAGTATGGGTTGGGATGAAAGATCTGTTTTCAAGCTCTGACTTCAACTCTACTGAACACCTTTGGTAGGAATTGGAATGCTGACTGCACCCCAGATCACCTCACCTCACCTCACTTCACCTCACCTCACTTCACCTCACCTCACCTTACCTACACCAGTACCTGAGTTGTTTAGCACCCTTGTGGCTGAAAAAGCACAAATCTCTATAAGCACACTTTTTAGTGGAACATTTTTCCAGAAAAGTGGAGGTTATTATAACAGCAAATGGGAACTAAATGTCGAATGGGATGTTCAAAAACCACATATGAATCCTATTATGAGATTTAATTTTTGTCCATGTAAACAAAGTGCAACAAATAATAATATAAATCCTATAACACAGGCGGCAAAATCCTCTGCCCCTGTTTCTCAGCTTCCACTGGACTACACTCTCTTTCTGTGCAGCTTTGGATTCGTCCTGATTCAGTCCAAACCAAAAAGAGCACATGGAGGACAGATAAAGTTTATTGGGTGTTCTATAACTGTGCTGTGGTTTATATCAAACTATCCAATTCCAAAATGTGGAGTGTTTTATAGGCTAAACACTGACAGAACTTCAGGTCATGAAGCTCAATAATCCAGAGGGAGAGAATTGGAGGATTAGAGGGCACAGAATACGAGCTGTTATCTGGAGCTAGGAGACAATGGTCTTTTCCAAAAATGCAAAGAAAGACATTAAATGCATGTGAGCATTCAGAAGAAAATGGAGTTGGGACAATTTGACATGTCCTGCATGCTCAGCTAATTTTCAAAAGCACAAAATTAAAGTGGCAGTAAGCAAGATTAGCAACTTCTATTTTTATTTGGGAAAATATTATTTGTGTCTTCATGTGCGCAATATCATCAGTATAATTGTTACATATTACATTCTGGCTTATAGTTTGTAAAAATAAATTACATTTTAAAGCACCCAATCATGATATTAGCAACTGGCAGATGTTTTCATATCAATTTCATTGTGTTTTAAGGCTCGGCACTGTTTCTGGGTAAAGGCAGACAAAGTGTAACCAGCTAGAGGGCGCCAGTGAGCACTCCTGCCCCACCACCACGCTCACCCATTTAAATTATTTCAATGTTTACATTTAAGATTAAAATACAGTCTAAGTTTATGTACTTATACATATTCACTAATTACGGCAGTTTTGCAATGATTATTAAACGTTTTTTATGGAAGGTTGGGGGGAGGGGGGTGGATGGCGATAAGAATCCTGCCTAGGGTGCCAAAACAGCTAGAAATCCCAACCATCAAAGGAACTTCACCCAAAAACCCTTTCTTCCTCTTCCCCTGTGTTGCAAGAAGTGAGAATATGCCGATGACATGTCTTTCAGAAAAACACTATTACTTCAAAAAGTGCTATTTTGACTTATTATAATTCTGCATGTTTGCAAGTTTTTTCTTTTCTGAAAGTTCTACATTTAAAGCAATATTCACAAATGGTGTTTTATTTTTTTTTCTGTATCTTCATTTAATTCAAGTTATGCACTTTGAATAGTATGACCCTCAAGTTGCTAGAACTTCATTCAAAACCATCCAAAAATTAAGTCTAAGATTCAGAAGTCCTTCAGCGTATTTAAGCGCATTTGCCACAGAATGGCAGTAGGGAGCCGGATTTGCACAATAAACTGCCCCCATATGTGGCTTATTTCAGTTCCTGTTTCAGAACCCTCTCTCACACTTCTCCTTACCACTTTCACTGCGTCTATGTAGCCATGTACCCTGTTATAATCACAGTGTTCTTGAAAACTCCCATTGGTTTATGTACAATAATGAAAGAACATCTTTTCACATCGTTCACATTATTCCTGTCTACTGTAATCTAAACTGTAGTTAAAATCAGGATATGACTTGTATTTAGCTGTTAAACTCAAGAAGGGGACTTTAAGGACTTTAAAGGGGACTTTTTTTTATCTACGAATAGATAAAAACGCTATGATGTGTCATTTCTCACGTTAAAATGTTTGGTGTTAGAAAAATGAAACACGGGTTC
The DNA here is from genome assembly GCA_024362625.1 of Silurus asotus. Classification (NCBI taxonomy): domain Eukaryota; kingdom Metazoa; phylum Chordata; class Actinopteri; order Siluriformes; family Siluridae; genus Silurus; species Silurus asotus. The sequence continues at coordinate 4,265,643 of MU562415.1, read as the reverse complement.
AACTTTAAAACTGCATCCTGATGAACAATGTTTGCTTCAATGAATATTCATCCAATAGAGTATCTCTGAAAGATCAGAGTACAGAAAATGGACAAGATGACATGTGTAAGCATTTTATTTTTATATGGAAACGGTCTCTCGGTTTGTTTGTCCACCAGCGACAGTCAGTCGGGCCTCTGTCCTATTGATCTTCTTTCAGTCGTGTCTCTCTCTTTCTCTCTCTCTCTCTCTCACACACACACACACACACACACACACACACTCACTTACACTCACCTACATGCCCAACCTATTCCTAGAAACCTGCTAAAGACCAATTATATATAATTTTTTTTATTGTTATTCTAATGATAACACAGTACATTAGTGCTTTATTTAAAAATAGGCTAGTCTAGAGTATGGACTCATAAGGCGAAGCACTCAACCTGTTATTTATTTATTTATTTTTTTTTTTATTTATCTATCTATCTAACTATGCACAACACACTTACTCAACATGCTATTTTTTTCCACACATTTAGTGTCATAACTGCACATTTTTCACAGCTGCACATTATTAGGTCAAATAATATACATAAGTCACTATTTCTGCCTCCCAGGAATTAAAATGCTGATACATATGCATATACTCCATATTCTATCTTTCTTTTTTTTATTAATTTAATTAATTCATTTATTGTAATCTAAGTGAATATGTAATTTTTATGTATGCATTTATGTATTTATATTATTCTCTCTGACCCCCCCCCCCACCTTTTTTTTTTTTTTTTTCCCCTCCCCCCCCCCCCCCCTTTTTTTTTTTGTAATGTCACAATCTAGTCATAAAAAAACATTGTATGGTTATGTACTGTATGTGAACTAATAATATTTAAATCTGAAGTTGAACAGCTGCTATATTATACACCTAATTCGATTTTTGAAAATTAAATAATTTGCTTAGTTTGTACTTTGCATTTTATGCATTTTAAATGCAATCCTTGCTTTTCTGTTGAATAACCATACCGTATTTCTGTATAGCAGGTGCATCACTCTTTCTGTATTTGTGTGACAACTGGAGATGCTATAGTATGTAGGAGGTATAACAGCAAAAAGACTGAAATAGCTGTCTAGAGCTGGCATGTACTGGCATTGACTGTGTCTCCAGAAAAAAGTATTTCTTCTAGCACAGTGACAAGAAAGAAACAGGGAGAGAAAATATAAAAAAAAAACAGTGTATGACTTTATTAGGGAAAAAATTTAAATCTCTCTCTATATATAGATGTAAATCTCTCTCTCTCTCTCTCTCTTCTCTCTCTCTCTCTCTCTCTCTCTCTATCTCTCTCTCTCTCTCTCTCTCTCTCTCTC
>MU562415.1:4104757-4263952 GCA_024362625.1 Silurus asotus | reverse complement strand
AAGTTAAAAAAAAATGAAGAGGGGGGTGGGTGGGGGGGGGGGGGGGGGGGGGGGGGGGGTTAGATTTGATTCAGATTTGATAATACAAGTAGTTTAAATAACTAAATGTTAATATATAAAATGTATATTAAATATTTCTAATAAGGCTGCTTTATTGCTTCTGTATGTACATGTGTGTGTGTGTGTGTTTGTGTGTGTCAGCATTTAAACATTAATAGATTATTCTGATTTCCAAAAAAGAGGAAAAGAGGTTGTTTTGTTTTTGAATTGTTTTGAAATTGTTATGATCAGCCATAATAATAAAACCACCCATTTGACATTGTGTACTTCCCTTTTTGTGATTCATCGAGGCATGGACTTTGCAAAACCTCTAAAGGTCTGCTGTCATGTCTCGCAGCAAAACAATAGTGGCAGATTCTTGTAAGTTGCGGGGTGGAACCGGCCTAGATCGGACTTGTTTTGTCCAGCACATATAGTATTACAGATGCTTGACCAGACTGAGGCAACTTTTTGAAGTGTATGTCATGTTCTCTAACAATTTTTGCAGCGTGGACATGCAGGAAGAATTGTCCTACTGAAAGAGACCACTGCCACTAGGAAATACTGTTGCCATGAAATGGTGTACTTGGTCTGCAACTATGTTAAGTAGGTGGTACACGTCAAAGTAACATCCACATGAATGTCAGGACACAAGGATCATCACACTGCATTCGTGTGCCTTCTCTTCCCCAGGTAAGTTAAATGACATAAAGGAGAGCATGATTAGGATGATGACCTTGTTGCCAGTTCACCAGTTCTCCTTCCTTGTACTACTTTTGGTAGGTACGAATCTCTCAATAATGGGGACAACCCCCAAGACCTGTTGCTCTCGTCTACACATCACAATTAAGTGCTTTTTAAAGTCAAAGTCACTCAGATATCCTCACTCTTATAAAATATTGATGCCTCCAACACATCAACTGACTGTTCACTTGCTGCATAATATATCCCAGAGGTGCCATAATAATCAGTGTTATCCACTTCACCTGTCAGTGGGTTTAATGGTATGGCTGATCCATGAATAGTCGGTGTATGGTATCATCTTGTAATAGAAAATTAGCAATAAAAGAAATATTGGATATTTTCACTGTTTGCAGAGTGGTTTTCAGAAAATGATGAACCCTATTATTAAAATGAGTATTCATCATTTATAGCAGTTCATCACCTCTGCTAGAGGTCAGTTATTTCACTCTGGAATAAACCAACAAATCTCTCAGGTACATGCAGAGATGGAATAGCTAAGAACAGCTCCAGGCTGACAATACTGTAGGATCAGTATGTTTTGCTTGTCAGGATGCGATGAGTTGTTTGATCCAGGGAAAGAGTTTGGTGATGCGTGTGTAAACACCATAATAATCGGGTCGGCCACAGCCACGGCCCCAACTTACTACACCTGCTAAAAACCAGCGACCAGAGCGCTCCTCACAAACCAGTGGCCCCCCAGAGTCCCCCTGCAAGAGATAGATATATAGAAAGAGAGCAAGTATGAGCAACAATGCAGTTTTGTAGGTGTGCATTGAAAAAGCTTAACTTTATATGTATTTTTAACAACTATTAGTTATGCACTGATCAGGCATAACTTTTTGACCACCTGCTCTATAATTGTGTTGGTCCCCGTTTTGCTGGCAAAACTGTCCTGACCCTTAATAGCATAAACCTCTTACACTTTACGACTATTTTTCCTGTTTCTAACACAACATCTTTGAGGATAAAATGTTCACTTGCTGCCTAAAATATCCCACCCACTAACAGGTGTCATGATGAAGAGACAATCAGTGTTATTCACTTAATGTTATAATGACTTAATGATATGCCTGATTGATGTATTTAAAATATTCAGCTTCGGACATTAATCATCGGAAAAATAGTTATTTAACTGAGCGATAAATCTAAGTGAATGAGTTATAAGTGACAAAAAAAGGAACGAATGAGGATTCTTATACTCTACCTGACACGCGTCTTTTCCTCCATTTCGATAACCAGCACACAGCATTCTGGGAGTTATAATGTATCCATAGGAACGGACGCAAGCCTCCTCGCTGACCAACCGCACATCAACCTTCTGCAGGATGTTGCTTACGCCACCTGGAGGAATATATCTCAATAAATCATTCATGAATAATAAATATCAGGTGCATTCTATAAAAGTTAAGATGTCTTTGAAAGGAGAAATGATCTCAGATTGAAACGAGTTCCTTCTTCATGACAGTCTGTACAGTATATGTGTGTCCTCACCTTCTTCTCTAAGTGCCCCCCAGCCTGTGACCCAGCAAAGCAGACCGGGCTCCAGCTGGTGTGTGGGCTCGGGCAAGCAGGCGGGCAGTGCCAGCGTTCCTGCTGAGACGGGTCTCTCTAGCTTGAGCAGTGCCAGGTCATAGTCGTGGATCTCATCATCGTAGTACTGGTGTAGGTGGATGTGGGTCACACGTAGAGCTTCCTCAGTTTGAGTAGAGGTACGTAGACGCAACTTACCCAGATACACCGTCCATATGGAAGGCAAGTACAGACTGAAAGAGAATGAAAATAAAAAAGAGACAGAAAGAGGAATTTAAAATATTTAGTATGTTCAGTCTAATAAGCTCCGTTCATGGGCTTTAAATAGGTGTGTTTGAGTATAATAAACTATACTACTGTGCTTGCATGATTTTGCTGGAATGACGTAACAAGCTTGTGTTTATTTATTTGGCATCAGGTTTTAGCATAAGACCACAAAAGCTTGTTTTACTCACCGATCATCATTAAAGCAATGTGCTGCAGACACCACCCACTGCGCGGAGATTAACGCCCCACCACAGATATGCTGTCCACTGATCTGCAAGCTTGCCTGCCATGGCCACTCCCCCTCCATTGCATCAACTCCGCCCACAATTCGCGTACTGAACTGCCGCAAACCGCAGTCTGTGGAAATGTTTCATTTGTAGTTAGCAAAATGAATTGTTTCCCGGAAATGACAGAGCACATTTAAGCATTTCCAAATTGTATTTCCACAAGTGAATATTCGTATACTCTGGCAATCTTCTATGAAAGAAATGGAAAGAGATGTCCTTCGGCTATGTAATATACTGGGTATTACTATGGATCACTAAGGAGTCTCACCACAATTCTTTTCATCTGAAGCATCAGGACAGTCTGTGATAGAATCACAAGCAGGGTTCTGCTTCTTCAAACAAGTGCCATCAGCGCACATGTAGGTCCTCTCCGTACAAGGAACGCCTACACGTACACACAAGTGAATAAGTCTAATATTTAGAATTATACACTTCATGGATCTTTAGTCTGTGTTTGTGGGTAAATACCCATTGTGCAGTTTGTTTCATCGCTTCCATCAGTACAGTCCTGATGCTGGTCACAAAGCTTGTAGTAGTCTACACACTGACTGTCACCAAGGCACTGGTACTGAGCAATACACACTGTGGCATGAAAATATACATCATATTAGTAAAAATGAGCAACTATATGAGGAACTTAAAATATATCAAGATTAGATCTCCTAGACTTTGTGCAAAACAGGTTTTTAAATTATTGCCATTAAACTCTTACCGCAGTTTCTCTCATCCAGACCATTAGGACAGTCAGCGATCCCGTCACATGCTGACACACACAGACCATTGACATTGCACAGGAACTGACCAGGACAGGCTAACAAACACATAAACACACACAGATTACACAACACTACATTTTAATTACAGTGTGTGTGTGTGTGTTTGTGTGTGTGTGTGTGTGTGTGTGTGTGTATATGTGTGTATGTGTGTATAATTGCCAGGAGAACTAACGATCTGATTGGTTAAAGATGCTGTAGTGGACTTGGAGGCCGGGCCCTGTGAGTGACACCTCTGACGTCATGGAAACGGTGGTAGTGGAGTAATGGAGGTAGAGTCGCTCAGAATATGGTTGCAGAGCCCTCGTACCACACATTCTGTACACACACCACACAAGTACTTTATACATGACCAAAATACACTGTGACATGAATAGAAAAGATATATGAGACAGTCACTATTAAAACACATAATGGCAGAATGAGGGGCACAAGTGCATAACCAATGCGTGTTTCATTCAATAATTAGTTGTACTGTGTAATTAGTACAGTTAAAAAACTGAAACATTCACTTTCTAACACACAAAAGCCAAACGTTGACCCGAGATAAATAGAAACAACTAAAACAGGAAACAACGACCTTATAAGAAAAGGACAGATAGCTAATTTTATTTAATTTGACACATGGCACTAAATATATTACTGTGCTTTTGCTGTTCCTTTATTACCATGATTGCTATAAGTGCCACTTGTTGCTTGTTTCCATATAAGTAAATGAAAGGCAGAAAGTATGAAACATCAGAAGTAACAGTATTAGATGGTTGTACAATCGATACAGTGAACTATATATATAGTATCCTATTATGGTCTTAATACTGGCTCATTCTATATTTCAGCTCATTTGTCTGTTTAGAATGTTCGAATTATGTTGGATGTTGGATTTTCTTATGTTACTTACGTTCAGACTTAGTAAAAAGCCATAAACTTTTATTTTTGTTTCAGTTTGGTTTGGTTTTAAAATGTTCAAATTATTTAATTTTCTAAGAAATCTGACAGCATTTTATGTACAACCTTTGTATTTGTGAGAATGGTAACACATATTGAATTTTTTTTTCCAGAAACTGGGAACACTAGCCTTTACCTATAGAAGTTGAAAACAAATAAGGGCTGATTTTTATTTAAAAAAAATTGTTCACCTGATTATTGTTATAAGCATTAAACACACACACACACACACACGCACACACACACACACACACACACACACACACACACACACACACACACACACACAAACATGAATTTGCTAAACTATATAAAGTGAATTTTTGTACCGTTTTGTTCAACACATAGATCCAAGAATTTATCAAACACATTCCTGACGTATGTTTAAAGCTCACCTGCGGTTCTGAATCAGCCACTGGCCTTGTGTGCAGTTTTGGTTATAACTGGCTCGACTCAGCTCATAGCCTTCAAACTCCAAGGTGAGGCCATACTCAGATGAAGGCAACTATAAACACAATGATTTAAAAATCACAAATGATAGTGTGACATTTAAGGAACTAATAGATCTATCTGTTTTATTCATCTATGATCTATTACCCAGTGATATTAAATAGTGCAACAATGAAACTTAACAATGCATTATTTCCTGAGATCTCAGTAAGAATGATGTATATTATATACACACAGAAGTAAAGGCAAATGGACTTTTTTATGTTTAAATTATTAATGCCTATTGGGACCCTGCTGTGTATTCTTTCAAACATTTTTTGGGGAAAGAAAAAAAAATTATTCACATTCATTACATTCACATTTATTTAAACAAATCATTATCCAACATAATTTTACTTGTTCATCTTTCCACCCATGATTTCTAAAATCAACCCTAAAACATCTATGTGTAACTTACAGTGAACTGCCAAGTACAGTTGGTATTAGGTGGATAGTAACTGGGGTAGAACGGGGTCCGTAAACTTCCCTGAACACCTTCCTTTCTTTCCAAGACGATGTTGTAGGAGCAATCTACCGAAGAAAGTCAGAATCTCTACCACACAATGTGTAAACTCTAATAAACAGTAAACTCTAACACAATTCTCCTTCAGTTAGGAATCTCAAGTAGTGAAAAGATGAACAATTCAGATACATCCATATCTGAACAAAGAAAGTATGGCTAGGTTTTCTCTGTTCACATGAAATTGGGTAAATGACCTACTCTTGTAGGGCCTGGCCTGAGCGGAGAGAGAGAATGGGTCTTTGTAGTTGTACTGTCCCTGTTTCCACACCACCGTCATCCAGTCAGCAGAGGATAAAACCTGCACCACCTGCTCAAGCCTGCTGCAGCCATACAGACTGAGATAGACAGAGTATTGAGAAAATTGGAGGAATGGAGTATATTATGTTGAAATAAGTGTAACATTAATTTTCAGTTTTTCAGGAAATGGCTAGAGGTCAAAGAGTTGTCACAGTGTTGACGTAATTATAATTTAGTAGATTGGACAACAAATCTCCAACACGTGTTTCTATTAACTGTCCCTCAAAGTCCACTGAGCCATTAAATAATCTCTAAAATATTTGCTTATGTGGTTTCAGACACTAGAAGTGTGCACAATTGGGTGCCATTCGTGTCCCATTAATATAACATTTCAAATATAGTATTTATATGACAGCAACCTGTTCGAACATCCTATTCAATGAGTCGTCCATTAAAGGTCATGAAAAATGTACATCTTTTCCTACAACATTCATTCAAGCCTATGAACACATTCACCATATATTTATATATATATATATATATATATATATATATAAATCATATTTTATATGTATATATATATATAAAATAAGCTGCATTTTCAAAAATGTCTATAGATCACAGGAAGAAAGCAAAATGAGCTATTTTTTTTCTTTTTTCTAGCTAGATAAAAATGATTTTATTTTATTTAGCTTTTTTTTAATGCAGTAGCAACGTAAGACTCACGAGGTGATGAGTTTGGAGTCATCAGGGACGAGTGAGTTATAGATGGCCAGCCTGTCTCGGCACTCGGGTAGCAGCCATTCAACCCTCAACTCCAACTGAGATTCCTCAGGGGCTTTTAGGTGCCATAGACATGAAGTGCGCTGGGTGTTTGGCCCCTTTAGAACAACAGGATCACTACAGGACACTGACTGGTACCGGTAACAATCTGAGGCACAGAGGAGAAAACATCGACTCTAGAAAGTGTAGGTTTGATTTATTTTAAAGAATATATCCTTCTAAATTGGGATAAATGAGAATAATCAATTGAAAGAACTCGAATCAAGTCATTTGAATGGAAACTGAGAGTTAAATATGGTCATAATTACAGGTGCTAAGAGTAGAGATGAATGGAAACAGAAGCTCAAGAGGATAGAGACAGATGAAAGAGATGCTCATGGAAACCAAAACCATAGCAGCGGTACAGGCTGGTACACACAAATCCCCAGGCATAAGTAAAAAAATAAAAAATAAAAAACACAGCCTGTGTAAATGTTGAGGCATTGCTCTTTGTTCATATTTGATCAGACGTGCGTAAAAGAGAATGAGGAAAACTAAATTGAAAATGTCGTACCAAATGAGGCTTGCAAAAAATCTATAACTTTGGGCTGGGTTTCTGCAAACACAAAACAAAACCAATGAAAATGAACAGAACACAGCTTGAGAAAAAAAATGAAGCAGGCTTTTACATATGAGTTGCAATAAAAGTCTACCAATAATACTTCATTTGGAGAACTGCAATGGAGTATCATTGATGCTATTACCCGTTATGGAGAATGACGACAGGAGAAGCAAATAGCCCTCCAAGCTAACTGTATCTGTATTAGTTGTCTTCCTAAAGCTCTGGAGGGTTCTCACTAAGCTCTCGTTGACCTTCTGCACTGGGCCCTTCGCTGCGTGACTCTCAGGAAGGGACAGGATGAGCCAGAAGTGAGCCAATACACTACCCTCGCTGTGGAGACAACATTTTCCAGTGGTAAATTATACATTCCTTAACGATCATGTGTTGGAAATGTAAGCCGTTCTTACCTAAAAGCAAACAGGGTGGCAGATTTGAAATACCGGTTCATGTCAGAGGACTTCACAATCTTCTCTAGCTGCAGGAACGAATGAGATGCAACAATAGTTTATTTATAGCAATAAAAAGGTTTACATTAATGTCTACATTCTCATACTTTTTGGAAGGAGTCTCCAGTGTCTAGAGGAAGTAACTTGTTCTGTAGAAATGAATAAAATCTGATGTTTTGTTTTGAAGTCACATTCATTGGAAATTGTTGAAAATATTCAATGTTGGGTGACATCACACCACCCCCAAATGAGATTGTTTTCATATAAGAGCATGACCTGTCCTAGTGTATTCCTTTTATTCCCATTGCAATTTCATTTTGAGTCCAATTCTAGCAATAGTCACTCCATCACTTGGATATGCTGAATTGAAATGTTTAATAAATGATAAAACTGATACCTAAAAAAAAACCTTGTTCACTTCAGAATCACAAACAATTAATCAGAGAGAAAAATGGCCTGTCTGATCAGGTCAAGGGCTGAAATTTAATTTTGTCTAAAAAACCACCATCGCTGTTTCTAGACATCTATTTTCTTCTAGTATGCAGGATCAGCTTGATCAGTTCTGATAGAAAATGATCGGCACTGAATCCTGTAGTAATCTGGATTTTAAGGAATAGATTTGTGAAAATGGTAATAGGTTCTGACCATAGCCTCTAGATTGCGTGCCTCCTCCTGGAACAATCGACTGGTATGTGAAGAGAGAGCACTGGAGAAGTTCCTGTTCTGGATAGAGATCTGGCCCATATACTGCTGCTCCACCCTTACCTCTAACACCCACACTCTGTACTCTAAATAGAGAGAGAGATGAGGCAAAACAAGACGTAAACTTCTAAAAAGCAAAATGTATTGAATAAAATAAGTGTAAAAAACCTATTTATTAATATACTGATATGGTGACTTCATTTAATCCTCTGTTCTATCCATTTTATTCTCATTTTCTATTTTACCTAGAAAGTACCAGGCCAAGGCTGAACCTCCAGCCAGGATCAGAAGGATGATGATCACAATCACTGCAATCATCCGCTGTGAGATCACCTTGTATGTGAATGTGGGCATCAGGAGGTTATCAGAGTTTACCTGTAGATAGATGTTACAGCAGAAATCCAAGCAAAGTTGTTAATAAAGTAATATAGACCAAAAGAAAAGATTATGAGCCTTTTGTGCACCTTTAATTCAACAATGTGCCTAGAATTTATTTTGTTTGAGTTGCATATTTTCAGATATTTCCTTCTATCGACTTGGCTCTTCCCATTAACAATTGATGTCAAAATTCTTAAATATTTTAGTCAAAAGATGTATTTGTTTTATGCCATGTATTTTACTTCACTAAAAGATACATTAAGGCCCATTTGAAGAGATTTCTAGAGACCAAAAAACATGCAAAATGCAGTTTTCTACATACTAAAGCTGTTGGCCAGAGAAGTGAACAAAAGACATCAGATGCTATGTGAAAATTGTATCACATTTTTAGTACCCAAATTTTGTAACTGAACCAAGAATGATAAAAGCATTGTTCTGAAACAGACAACTACAGTTTGCAGATGATGAAATTTGATTATAGTTTCGGTGTAGTATTTTTAGATTGCTTTTGACAGGAAAAAGAGCTGCTTAACCAAATATTTTCTTGAGATGTCATTTAAAATAGAATATATACAAAAAACCACTATTCAGATAGAAAATATTTTGCATTGTAAATGATTTTTACCAGGTGGGTTAGAGTTAAAATTAGAACCACAGTCACACACACACACACACACACACACACACACACACACACACACACACACACACACACACACACATATATATATATATTACCATTATACAGTAATACTAGCTTTAAACCTTTCATAGTTTCAATTTTGGCATTTCCACACATGATTTGAGTTAGTTGCATAATGTGATTATTGTGATTCATCGCATGGAAACACACGGATCATCTCAGGCTGATCTGCATGTTCACAAATTGCATAATTGTGCAAAGTTATTATTCATATAAAATAATTATATGACATACAGTAGCTGTATTATTAAATATAATATTCAATATATATTTTTGCAACTTATCTAGTGTCTGCGATAAAGAAATAAAAATTAACCCCCTAGTTAACCCCATACATATATTAACCCCATACATATAGTTTAAGTTTGTCTAAAGCACTTACTTGCGACACAGGACTTGCCATCATTCCATTTCCATACTCCACACAGTACACAGAGTTTTCTGTATTTTCGTGCTCCATAACGCTGACACGTCTACTATAACTGACACATTTCCAATAAAAAACAAATTTGTATTGCTTTGAAAAATAAAAGATCATTCAATGATTCCCATGCCTCAGTGGCACCTGCGCCCAGACATGAGCAGGCCTAATGGCCTCTGTGGGACAGAAGAGCACCTCCTCTTTCCTTTTTATTTACAAATCCAAAGTTTACAAAGCCATAAATCAATACACCCGTCACTCTTAAAACATGCCCTGGCTGCCGATTTATCCCTGTTTTGTATTGTGATCTTGGTGATAAACACTAAGAAAATGACTAGCTAATGCGGGGGTGTTAAATGACGTGCTACAATGTAGCCTGGAAACAGGTACATCGAAAGTCTATAGGGAGCTTTAGTAATTCCCTAAGTACCTAATGTCTAAGCAGCCACAGTGACACGACATGATTCTTGCTGTAAACAGAAAATAAGTACACAGGATATGGCTAAACATGAGAAAACGCCTAATGTGGCTTCTTTACAAATCAACAAAATCAACTACTGAAAATTTTGCTTGCACAAATGCATACAATTTGGCCGATATCCTTCACAAGGCTTTTGATTATATGAATTTTGGTGTTTCTCTATAGGTTGTTCTTTTTTTAAATTCAATTTAACAGCATTTACTAAGTGGGCTAAAGATTTTGGCTAATCCAAAGCACCCTGTTTGCTAGCATGCCTGTTAGCCTGTTTTGTTTCTTTTCTCTTTTTTTTCTCTCTTTCTTACTGCAAATCATGTGTTTAACAAGATTTTGTTATTAATACCAATTTATTTGCAGTTATTCCTGTTTCTGCTGGGTTTTTTTTTACTGTTTAAGCTTGGATAAAATAAAATCTAGTCACAAGTTATTTTACTTCAGTATTTTTTCTATTTTTTTTTGGGTAGCATTAAGATTTCATATCCTGTTTCATATCCTGTTTACTTAATATCTAATGTTTGAAAGTAACTAATATTTCATTAAAAACTATACACTACTTTTAAAACAGATTTTAGGTTTTTATTTCTCAAATAATTCCTTTTTGGTCAGTCTAATTAATCATTTTTTTGTCCTGTAGATAATTAATCTGTATGAAATATACCTGTATTTCACTCACAACTTTTTATATGCTTATTCTACATATATATTTAATACATTTATTATACAGTTTTTCCTTGATGTACACATTTAAAAATGATTTCCAGTGAGAAGACCATTCCTCAGATGTCTCTGATGGTCTCATGAACCCCCTGGTTTAATGGTGGTTCAATTGACACAAAACAGTTTATTCTGCAAAGCACTGATATATGGCATCCAGGACTATCTATAGATATGCAAAATCAGTCTAACTACACCCATTTATAGCATGATATAGAAAGCATGGACTCATAAAACTAGTAATAATAAACAAACACACTTTTTCTTGTAATGTATAGTACAGCATGCAGTATGAGAGAAGTATCGTTTGGTAGACCACACTGCCATGTGACTCCCAAGCTGCTAGATTCACTTGTTGATCTTTCTGAATTAGGGCAACCACAAACTGTTTCATTTTGTGATGTTGAAAATAACTGAGCTGCAATGTGGTAGGACCCCCCCTTTCAGCTGTAACTGTCCGTTTTACCAGCTTTCAATCAAGACCAGACTGATCTGATAGCAATTTCTTTGTGTAAGATTCATTTAAGGAGATCCTTGGGGTAAGCATAAGGTTTTATGTGTGCCACCTGGTGGTTGACAAAAACATAATGAGATATTTGAAGACTGCCTTTCTGCCTGTCTGTCAACTCAGCAACAATACATATTTAGCTAGATAGAATAGATCTGTAAAATGTTCTTAAGGATTCTTTTTATGGTGGAAGGTTTAGGTTTTTCAAGCAGTTCTACTATTTTAATAAAAGTCACCTGTTTTTAAGGTTCTGCACAGTGTGTGTAATCTTTATATACAAACTGGAAACCATTTAAGTGCAGTCATCTCTCTCTCTTTCTGTTCCTATATCCACCCTGTACAAAGGTTCTCCTTTATGAAACTTATCCTCTCTCTCTCTATATATATAGAGAGAGAGAGAGAGAGAGAGAGAGAGAGAGAGAACAATGAGCTTTTGTCATATTTCTGTTTATCCTCTGTTCCCTTTTCAAAACAGACTCTCATGCAACAAATCACATGTCCAAGAGTCTAGACAAGTGACAGTGCATAGATTTGTGGCATGTAGAAATTCAGTACACAGCTTTTCCATGTTCCCCATGCTGATATGTGCAGCAATTTTTGTAAATTCATACAATTATCAGTAAAATGGACTTTACCACTATAAGAGTTACTTCAACACTGGACCTGGTAATGCCAGCACTGTGCCAGATGGAATGAGGACAATTTAAAAGTACAGGTTAGTAAAATTTGGTTATGTTTGTCAAAATGTAATTTAATTTTTCATAAAATGTTTTTTTTTTTTTTTTTTTTTTTTTTTTTTTTTGCTTAATTCTTTTTTTAATCATACAATTTAAAAATTAGTTTTCATTTAGAATGTAGGTGAAATGTCAGGAGCTTGACATTTTATGAAAGCTTCTACCTCAAAGCATTTGAGAAGATGGCAGAAGAGTGCAAACCTTCATTATCAGGAATACTGTTGAGATTAAATATATAAAAAATTATACATTTAAATTTGTATTTAATTAGTCAGAATCATAATTCAACATTCATGTTATATTGTTAATTCATATTATTCATGTTATATTGTTAATATAGAGGGTTTTTTTTAACTCTTTTAAAAACGTTTCAGTGCTTCACAGTTAAATGTATTTAGTTTGTAAAAAAAAAAAAAAAAAAAAATAGAGAACTGATAAAAACGTCAGAATTTATGATGAAACTATCACACTGCAACAAACAAAATGTACAAGAATTGAAATCATGGTCCGAAAAACATATCTGCTTTGTCTATGGAGAGGAAGTCAAAGGCTCCCAGAGTTGGAGGTGTGAATTGGTGGGGGGTATCCAGTTATTACTTAGAATAACAGGTCTAAATTCAGAACATAAAGGAAATAACAGCACATCCAAAATAGATCTGTGGTTTTGAATACCAGCCTGAAGTTTCATATTAGTATTTAGAATAGCTAACAATATTTCCAATAGCTGTAGTGTAGCTTCTGAAAGCCAGTTACCCAGGATGTCCATTTCATTCTGCAAAACACCATTTTCAGCAATATGCTGGAAGAGAGTGCATTGCCACTGCACCCTCACATATCATGACACATAAAATCTGCACCTGGTCGTCATTCACATTTAATTAGCAGTTGTATAAAGCGGTTGTTGTTAATAAATTAATAAATTCTTCCTTTACAAATTCATCTGCACTTGCATGCGTCTAAATTGGTTTTACATAACAACCATAACGTACCATGTAGAAATTTTTTTTTCTGTGCAGTCTTCAGTGCAATTAGAATACATTTGGACCCATTCATTTTACCCCTGATTTTTACGTTATATACCATTTTAAAGCCCCTTAGCTTGCAATGGATGTTTGAGTCATAAACAAACATTGAGACTAAAAATCTAATTTGAAACCCAGTTTCAGGGAGGTCGCTTATATCATTTATAAGTTGGCCATCCAGAGTCAAACTATAGGCAAAGAACCGCAAGCATCCCAATATGAAGCGTGGTGGTGGGTGAATCATGTGTTGTTCAGCAGCAGGGACTTGGGTGAATTTTGGGGATAGATAGAAATTAAAATCAGGTCAATGTACAAAGACATTCTGGAGGAACAAGATAAGCTAGTTTGTAAGCTAGTACCGCAGATCCTAGTAACAGGGAAATGTGGTTTGGATTTTTTCTTTCATTTTGTTTTTTTTGGGCAAAAACAGTGCATAATTTCAGACTCCCATTGCACATTTTAGGTCTTGTATGCTGTGGCAGTGCAGTAGAGGTTTGAGAATCAAATAATTTGGTCAGAAAAAAGTACTGAGCAAAATGACTAATACTACTAAACTGAAGAAAAGTGTGTGATAAAAATAAATGAATGCTTATTTAGTCTCTGAGTACAAAGTGACCATGATTTAAAAATCATCCAATATATATTAATGGCAGTTCTGAAGTGGAAGGTGTAGTGATACAAAGTGCTCTAGAAATCATTGAAGATTCAAGACTAGCGAATAACGCAGGGATGTAGAAGTGCTAGAGTGCTTTAATGAATAGCTAAAAGAAAGGACAGTTTAAAGTTTGAGAACATTTGGCACTGAGTTAAAATGATACTAGATACTAGAAAGTGGTAGGTCTTTAGATCTTACTTAAAAGCCTCAATATATGCTGATGTGCTGTGAGATAAAAAAAAAAAAAGATGTTATCCATCACCTAGAAACCAGGACATGTTTTATGTAAATGCTTAGATCTCAGAGAATGATATACTAGTTTTACACAAGAGGTTAAGGTCCTGATCTGTTGTGTGGGTGTTAAGATCAGGAACAAGATGTGTTGTTTAAGTGTTCGTCAGTTGCCATAGCCATGAAATGAGTCACTCAGAAGAGACCTTTAGAAAAAAGTTAGACAGTATACTGAATTCTCCAGGGATAATTTCATCTAATGTTCACAGAAAAGCCGGTTATTGGACATGCCAAATATCTTATCATATTACCTTGACCTTTTTATGATCCAAGACCAATCATGTAAATTGTAAAATGACAATACATGTACATTTTTTCATTATTCCCCCTTTATTTATTTATTTTTTTTTAAGAAAATCTGCACATTTATAAATATGGAAATGGCGTCCTGTTTTTGAAATGTGAAAAGGGAAACAGGGCAGTTTTATAATGGAAAATTTCCATTTTTATGTGGGGATTTTGTTTGACTTCATATGTGAATCAGGGGGAAGTGGCTCCATCAGGTAGGCTGCCCCGACGTCATCCGGTTTCCACAGAACAAGAAATGAAGCATGCTTTCAAGAAAAAAAAAATTCCTTGTTCAATGAAACCAGAGTTTGTTTTTTTTTTATCTCAGAAACCCAGCGACAGACGTTTGTTGTGGTTGTTCAGTTTGGTTTATTGCTATCGGGCAAGAGATATAAGTAAGTACATGTTACCTAATTGATAGACCTGAAATATTGTGTTAAGTGCTGTTTTTTTTTTTTTCCCAGCGACAGACGTTTGTTGTGGTTGTTCAGTTTGGTTTATTGCTATCGGGCAAGAGATATAAGTAAGTACATGTTACCTAATTGATAGACCTGAAATATTGTGTTAAGTGCTGTTTTTTTTTTTTTTTTTTTTTTTTTTTAAATGAGTTAAGATTTTTCTTTTGTTATTTTATTAGCTAGATTTTGTGTCACTATAAGTGTGTGTTACAGAGGTTTGTAGATTGATGTCTTACGTAACAGTGTAGCGGAAAAGGCACTGCAATAGGATATGGGTGTGTGTGTGTGTGTGTGTGTTTGTGTGTTTGTGTGTGTGTGTGTGTGTGTGTGTGTGTGTGTGTGTGTGTGTGTGTGTGTGTGTGTGTGTGTTTTCTGTAGTTTGGTGTTATTAGATATGTGGTCATGCAGAACTGGTGCATTTAGTATATTTTTATGTGTGCCTAAGTCAAATCAGGCAAAGACAGTGTTTTAAATACAAGTACGATATTTTATTGAATCAAGCAAATATGTTTGAATAATAAAAAGACAAAAAAGGATAGATTTAGGAAAAGCATGTACAAACTGGGGCAAGACTTTGCAAAGAAATCACATGTGTTGATTGAGAGCGGATTATGTTAAATGATTGGGTTGGTTTTTTGGTTTCTTGTTTGGCTCGGGTTTCTGGGGAAGCAGAGAAATGGGAAATGGGCAAAGGAGTTTTTCTATGTCACACCATTCTTTCCTTTCATATATGTCGTTTCATAGGTTCAAACACCAGCTGAAA
Source organism: Silurus asotus (assembly GCA_024362625.1). Classification (NCBI taxonomy): domain Eukaryota; kingdom Metazoa; phylum Chordata; class Actinopteri; order Siluriformes; family Siluridae; genus Silurus; species Silurus asotus. The sequence continues at coordinate 4,248,173 of MU562415.1, read as the reverse complement.
TTGTTCTTCATGAATTCAGTAATAACCTCTGAGTAAATGTTGTTGGTGCAGTGTGACCTTTGGTTTCCACAGCATTAATATCAAAAATGGTCTTTTTTAGATATGTTGAATCCATTTACAGAAATGAAAGTGGGAAGACAGAAAAACTAAAGAAATACATTTCTAAGAAAGTCAACCCTCTTGAACATTGTTAGAGTTTAACACTATGGAATGCAACAAAACAAGTCAATTTTTATTATCACTTGCATTGTAGCATCCATAACCAGCAGTCTTGCTTTTATCCCTTATAGTAATATACAGTACAGACCAAAAGTTTGGACACACCTTCTCATTCAAAGAGTTCTCTTTATTTTCATGACTATGAAAATTGTAGATTCACACTGAAGGCATCAAAACTATGAATGAACACATGTGGAATTATATATGGAATTATATACATAACAAAAAAGTGTGAAACAACTGAAAAATGTCATATTCTAGGTTCTTCAAAGTAGCCACCTTCTGCTTTGATTACTGCTTTGCACACTCTTGGCATTCTCTTGATGAGCTTCCAGAGGTAGTCACCTGAAATGGTCTTCCAACAGTCTTGAAGGAGTTCCCCGAGAGATGCTTGGAACTTGTTTGCCCTTTTGCCTTCACTCTGCGGTCCAGCTCACCCCTAAACCATCTCGATTGGGTTCAGGTCCGGTGACTGTGGAGGCCAGGTCATCTGGCGCAGCACCCCATCACTCTCCTTCTTGTTTAAATAACCCTTGATGCCTTCAGTGTGACTCTACAATTTTCATAGTCATGAAAATAAAGAAAACTCTTTGAATGAGAAGGTGTGTCCAAACTTTTGGTCTGTACTGTATATACAATAGAAATATAAGAGAATACAGTATAATATTGAAAAGCTGAAACACTGAAAACAGTGATAACACTGAAAAGCACAACATTCTCTGTCCTAAAGACTTTCCGGTGAAGGAAAACTTTTCAGGACTATACTACAAAGTGCTGACACTGGAGACTCCTTCCATAAATATGAAAGAATAATCTATATCTTACCATATCAACAATTATAGTGCATATTTTGCATTGCTCTTTATTAAAGCTAGATTCTTTGGATCATACTGGTTGCAAATCTCTGTTCAGTAGTTATATTAATAGAGTCAGGACTACTGCTGGAGCTACTGTTATAGAAGCGAAAAATGAATCAACATCTTAGGACCAATCATTTTTGAGAATAAAACAATAGCATTAGTAACTCAGTAAAAGGTAAAATGTTTAGTTCACATTTAATTCACACAAAATCCAATTGTGGCATTTTAAATTGGAGTGTCCACTGTGACACTTTCTTGCATTGGTGCTTTTCACAAAGTTGTTTCACTTCCAAAAAACTTTTCATGCGCATGTTGTGAAGATGTTTGAAAACTGAAAAAAAAAAACGCATGATTTTGTGCAGTCTGGAAATGTTTGTCTAGATTTTCTGTCACTCTCACTGCTTTCTATTTACCATTATTAAGAAAGCCCATACAGTGGTGCTTTAGGACATCCAGCGTAAAAACATGTGCCAAATCAAACATGCGTATGATCTGCTGTGGCGACATGTTCATCTCTTTATTATTAATTGAAAATGTTTTTTTCAATAGGAGAAATTTGAAAACTCTAGAAACGTGGTCAACCTTGTATACCATGGGCAAATAAAGGAAAAATTTGTTTTTTAATGCTTTGCAGTTGAATGGATCTGGATTGGGGAACAATAATATGAATATAACATCCGTGTGTAACGTAACTGTAATAATGCAAACCAACCAAGTGAGCTAATAAAAATGAGCAATAGCTGAAGTGATTGTAGCTTTTAATGAAGCTATTGTCCAAAATGTGCCGAGAGGAAGTCGGACAGCGAGGTGAAGAAAAACTAGAAAAACAGGTACAGATAATAGAGATAACAACATTAAAAGTTAAATAATAATTGATAATCAAAAAATCGGTGCCATGTTCGTATTTAGAATAGCTAACAATGTTTCCAATAGCTATAATATTGCTTCTGAAAGTAGGTGTGTAACTGCAGATTTCTCCCCACAATGGCCATTTCATTCTGCAAAACACCATAAAGTACCATGCAGAAGCAAGTCCATTTTTTTGTCCAATTGGTTTGGGCCCTTTTACTTCTCCCTCGATTTGTTAGGGTTATCTTTAAATTCGTAGCCCCTTAGCTTGCAGTGGATAGCTATGCAAAAAAAAAAATACAGGGTTCTGTCAGAGTAACCTTGAGGTTCTTTGCCTTTGATTTGCATGTGTGGTCAGCTCTAGAAATAGTCTCTGTCGAATTGAAATTTTTTCCATTTCGAAATATAGGAAGCTGCCCTAAAATTGCAACTTTTGAGATCCCGGAGTTGCAAATTTTTGTGCAATGTGCATTGTTACTTATTTTAGTAAGTACATTTTCAATTATTTTATTTTTATTATTATTATATTATTATTTAAAATGGATGTACAATACAATTATTCATTGTTTCTAATATATATAGAGAGAAAGTTTACCTTATATACAGTGATTATATTATTATATTTATAATTTTCCTCATACTTAAACAATATTTTCACTTAAAAATAAAATGACTCGTTACAGTAAGAAAAAGCATTGACCCCTAAAAATACTGAAAGTGTTATTTACAATTTCCATAAATAATTTGTGATCTTTGAGCCTTTATTATGTAAAACCTAAAAACTGCACTTTCTGATTTTTATTTTTTTCTGATGTTAAAATCTTCCCCCATGAAAAATCTAATTGACTAAAAAGGAAAGGATGTGGGATGTGAAAGAAGCACAGCAGATAGCAGTTAGTTTCGGTCTATGGTGACTTGATCGCAGTGAACTTTGACCTGTAATAGTCTTGTCTTGTGAGTCAATAGAAAGTAAGAACGCCATGCTTATAACCTTTGGCCATTAAAAAAAAAAAGGAACTCATAGGTTACAGTGCTTTTAAAAAGTTTGGAAACTTTTAGGTTTTCATGGGTTTTGACAGACACATGTATGTTCTGTTTGGTGTGAAGTATGGAATGGTAGCCATGTTGGTTTAGTTTTCTTTTCCCCTGAAATGAGTCTCCAACCCCAAACCATTAAGCATCTACCTCCATGTTTGACTGTAGGTGTGAGAATGTCACATATGTCCACAGAACTATCTTCCATTTACTGCCCAATTCTTGTGTACATTTTAACTAGTTTTATGCATACTAACAAAAGGAATATACAGTCAAGTCAAATCAAGAGTCTTTTATTGTCATTTCTATTATACACAGTGGTACACAGTAAAAATTAGACAACGTTCCTCCAGAACCCTGGTGCTTCACTAAACATCATAGAGCTACAACACACAACATAAAGCTACATAAAGTGCATCGAGTGCCAACGAGTGCAAACAAGTGCAAACAGTGCAGACAAAAAACAGTACAGACAGATAACACAATGTGGGACAGTGTGGGACAATACACATAACACAAGATAGAACCGACCAGTAAACCTACTGTATACTCTGAATATACCATATATACAAAGAGGACTGTAAAGACTATAAACAAGAGTATATATAAACAATTACAATGCAGTGCAAAAACAGTATATGCGGGTGTCTCAAAAACAATAGAAGACCAGCATTGTATTTGAGTGTGTAGGATGATAAATCAAGAATAATCAAGATGTTTGATGCATTTTATACCTTAATGATGATCACACATACAAATATATAAGTCAGTTAGTATATTTCACGATTGTTTATGATGTGCAGCATAATATGGACCAGACTATGACTATGATTCTACTGTAAATTGTTTTTGCTTATAAACACAGATATTTCTGCAGATTGCAGTTAAATATCCACTCCAGTTAAATGCTTAAACGTCTGCTTCATCACTTCATAAACATGCAAGCAATAGGCTTTAATGACACTGTAAATCATGTGGCAAACTGCAGTAACCTTCAGGCTACTAGTGTGATTCTGTTTATATGTATTTAAGTTCCTTATTCTTTTATAGAAGTTTCTGTTTGTTCCAAGAAAACATGTGAGTTAGTGAACAATATGTCCAAGAATCAGCACTACAAAAGTTAAGTTAACTACTAAGATAAATCTGTAGTGGTGACCACTGATGATTTAATGTCAGTTAAAAGGTACAGTCATTTCAACAATCTGCCAACTCATATCCAGTTATCTCCTTACTTTAAAGATAATAATCAGCATTTCTAACATTAGATCTCAAAGTTGTGAGAAGTTCTGAGAAGTGAATTTTATATCTAAAAGTTGCACCTGCAAAGCAAGTTCTTTCACTCCATTCAAAATGGTTTTGAATATTCAATTCATTGCATTATTGGCTTTATTCTGGTCACAGTTGTGGTGAGTTTGGGGCTTAGCCTAGAAAAGCTGGGCATACTGGGCTGGGCAAGCTAGGCATGCCACAACACCACAGGGCATCATAGTATGGTTTTGGGATGTGGAATGAAATCTTTGCATGATTTTCTCCCATTTGTCATTACCTTTTCCAAACCCTGCTGGTTTAGTCTACATCCATACTTTATCTTAAGCAGAACTGCTGCTTATGCCTGGCCACATGGAACTTACTCTGAGAACAGAGCAATCTGAAAATGTTCTTGCTGTGACATGATTAGATTTTAAATTCCCAATTTCTTGACAACTGGTTAGCGTTGTCCCCATCCAAATTAATTTTGGTCATTTAGATATAGTCATTGTGCACCAGAAGTTTATCCTTAAAGTCTGTCACCGACTGTGAGGTTTCAGTTCATTCTCGATAGAATGCCAGTCGATTGCAAGACACCATGTATATGGCAATTTAGAGTCATCAATCCACCTAGCATGTTTTGAGGAAATCGTGAGAAAACAAGGTTTTTTTGGGGGGTTCTTTGGATAAATGTTTAAGCAGCAGCATAATGGAGCCCAATAGAGACCCCAGTGTGGAAGATTTCTACACAGAAACTTTATTTGTCAACCCAATATGTGCAAGAATTTAAGGTGTGTTGTGAATACTTGTACTTTCTAATGGAATAACTGATTTGATGAAATAATAAATTTCTTCAGATGATTACGGTTGTAATAATTTAGTGTAATAATTACTTAGAGTTTACTGAAGTACCATGTCTTTACATAAGAGGAGAAAATTGATTAGAATGATTCTGAAAGGTACAGATTGGTAGTGAATCTTAGATTCAGCTTGGAAGAAATCAGTTAGAGTAACAGTCATTACAGGTGGATGATTCATTAACACCGTCATTCTAAGATAGCGTTCAAATACTCATAAAAGCAACAAATATCTCTTTCATTTTTTTGGCTGCATGGTGGGTTAGTAAAATGTCAGTAGGACAAGCAAAAATTTTTTTTCATCTTTAAATATACATGTTGGATGTACATAGTAAATCACATCACTACAAAAATTCCAAATTTCACACTTAGCAATTAGCAAGGTAGCTAGCAAATCAACCAAAGTACAGGATTAGCCTGCAGAAAGAGTATTTTTTAGCTTTAGATAGGAATCCTCATAAATGATGTTTAGGATGTAATGGATTAATATTTGTTTTTTTTATGTAGATGCCATCCCTTTGAATCTCTGTCATATCTAAACTTGCTTTCAGTGAATCATTAAGGTTTTTGTGCATTTTCTTAATTAGTTAAAGTTAAGACAGCAAAAAAAAACAGAATTTTCCAAATGAGAAAAAAACATACTGTTTTACTAATACTTCAGAAGTTTTATTCTAACTTGCAAAAGTTGCATGAAATGCACCAAGCACATCGTTACATAACCGTTCCAGTCAAATTTCTAATGAACCAACCTACATTTTAAAATCTTCTGGGAAAAAAAAATGATAGTTTCGGTGTTTAGGTTGATATATCAGTTGTCCCTGTTTTAAGTTTTGTTTTTGTAAAAGAGCACAGTTCCACCATCGCACCTGAAACCACAAGAGGCCGGTTTCCCCCTGTTGTGGCTCACTGACCTTTTTAGAAGCAGAAAAACAGGTGGGACCAGTGTGAAAAACAGAGCCCAAACACATCCCTTATCAGTCGCATATTTAGCTTTGCGATGTAGAGACACGGCTAATGTAACTAGCGTACGATGGAGAATTATGACCACAAATTAACATCATGCAAAATGCATGTTCAGATGAATAAATGCCATCATCATAACCCAATTTCATACACTTCCTGCATTACAATTATAAAAAAAAAAAGGGGAGAATCTTGCTAAAATTTGTTTTCTAGCTGACATTTTTTGCAAAACCTTTTTTCAAATCAGATTTCCTTTAGCTATTTAGTACATTAATACAGTTTTGTGGTAAATGGAAAATGTGTGCAGAATTCTTGTTTACTATTTTTTTATTTAAAAGGTATGCATGTATAATTAATTTCTATGGAACGTTTTTGAGAAGTTCAGTGGTTAAGGCTGTGGGTTACTGATCAGAAGGTCGGGGGTTTATGGCTGACCCTGATCCCTGACCCCACCTTCCTAACATCGCTGTGATATATATACGAAGAAAGAATTTCAATGTGCTGTAAAATTCAGGTGTGACAAGCATAAATAATCAACCATTTTCCTTTCTTTTCTGAACATGAATCGAATAAATATCTCATTATCCAACTGCTCAATCCTTCAGAGATTTTTAACTTCAGCTTGAGTCATAGTGGAATTCTTACCAACCAGCTTGTGTTGATTACTGTGCAAGGACATCCTTTTCGCAATGGTTTACAGTGACTTTAATCGTAAAAATATTAATGAGAACTTACAGAGATCTTACTATTATATTATTATTATTATTAATAATAGTAGTAGTGGTTGTAGTAGTAGCAGTAGTAGTAGTAATATTAGAGAATGCGTATATGTGTGATTGTGAGAACACATTCTCAGCTTGTGTTATTGCTGTGATTTGTGATGTGTTTTTAGTTTCCTGGTTTTGTTTCCATTTTAACCCGTTCAGTTATTTTGCTACGGTGTTCATATGTACTATGTTTAGATGTACACATGTTGTGCACGTTTTTTTTTTTTGTGCTTGTGCAGTTCCAAAAAAAATTTGTTTTGACAGTTCATTCTTCTCTTGCTTTACTTGAAGTGATCTTCACTGGAATAATAATGTGGCTTATTGAGTCACCCGTACAGAATCGTGCAAAACGGAGAAAACAATAGTGTTGGTGGTTCTCCAGAAATGGAACTTAAAAAGCAAAGCGAAAGAGTCTTGTGAAACAAGCTTCGAGCTTAAAATATCTTTTTTAGTTCAGAGATAGTTTCTAGTGATGGGTGAGACACAATTGATTCATCCGATTGATATCTGGAGTGTCACTGAAAATAACAGCATAATCGAATGAATTGTCGATCACTCGAAACTATAGACAGAGAAAATTCAAAACTGTTGGTGAAACAACAAGACAGAAACATCTTCATGAATCAGTTCGTCTAGATGTTTTAATACTGACCAAATTATATTATCACTATTACTGAACTGGCACTGGACTAGGTTGCACTCTGTGGTCTGTTTAAGGTTGTAAGAATAGTGTTTCTCTCTCTCTCTCTCTCTCTCTCTCTCTCTCTTTCTTTTAGAGAAAAAAAGAGTAGGAGGCTAGTAAATGGAAAAAAAATAGGTTGCGGTCATGTACAAATGTAGCTGTGATAAAAGTGACACGTTGAATACTCAGAAATGGGAAGAACTAACTTTTTGGCAGTACACCACAAAGAGAGATGCCTCTAGATAGACACGATAGTGAGATATCAGGTGCGAAAATGAGAGAAGAGAGCAAGAGAATCAAAGATAGAGAAAGAGAAGCAAGAGCCATGTAGAGGAAGAGAAAGAGAGACATGTCTAGATAGAAAGAAAAATAAAAGATTTTTGTAAAATATAGTGAAAGACGCTTAATAGAAGGACAAAATGAGATCAAAAGGAAAATAAAAGGGAAGGAAGAAAGACAAAGTAAGTAAGAGTGAAGTTAGGAAGCCCCTTGTAACTTCCTCTACAGGTAGGTGCACTTTCAGTAAGCTGACTTACTGAAAATTGTGTTTGTGGTTGACTGGGACACCACCGTGTGCGTGTGTGTGTGTGTGTGTGTGTGTGTGTGTGTGAAGCAGAGAGCAAATCCGATTACTACCATGCTGCCTCACAGTGACACCATGTGCGATGACGGCAAGCCAGCAAAAAGACTTTGAATCCATCAAGACTGGAAAAATCGTCCTTTAAAATAGTCACTGAGATATGAGTATCTTCAAAACATTCATCTATTTCTGACAGGTGAGTATTTTATTTAAAATATCTTGTTCATAGCACTGGACTTGTACTGATGTTAGTTTTGAAATGTTGGGCTGTTATTAGACTTGAACTTATTTGGTCATGACTAATGTATTTTGTTTTGGACACATTTTGTGGTCAAGTTTTATTTTTTCCCCCCAAGTATGTCTTCCTGTTTCTTCATGTTTTATTGTTAAATATGAAAGCATGTCAGTATAAAATCAGGATCTGGAATCGGGAAGTATTCAGAGCTTTGAGATCAGTACAGAACCCAGAATGCTAAAAGGGGATCAGTACATCACTAATGTATAGTGTGTGTTCTTTATTAATGTTATTATTATTATTACTATTTTTATTGTTGTTGTTGATGATGATATGTTGTTGATGATGATGATGTTAATAATAATAATAATAATAATAATAATAATAATAATAATAATTAATAACAATCTCAGAAGTGATGAAAAGCAATATGCACCCTTTGTGACACAGCGACGCAGACAGGGAAAGATATAGTTGTGACATTTACCCTTTACTCCCACTTGGTTAGTGGGTGGATTTTTTTTCTTTCTTTCTTTCTTTTTTTTTTTTTTGCTTGTGGTTTATTTTTGCTCTTTGTGGTTCGGACACTTTTCCACTCAAAATGGTTATACAAGCTTTGCTAGTATGATCAAAACTAATTGTATTGAATATTACAATGATTGCATAACATGTAAAAAAAAAAAAAAAGTTAAAGAGTAAGAATAAGACTTACTTATGATTGTACTCATCCTTTATAAGTCTTTATGATAGTCAAGTAGTTACATAAGATGACTTATTAAGTATTAATTGATAATTATTAATTAATTAATACAAATTAATCTATCCATAATTTTTTAATTATGGATTAATTAATAACAAGTAATAAAGTGAGGAGTGATTGGCATGTCCATGTATCATAAATGTCTTTAGACAATTATAGAGTGTACTATCATCCATCATGTTGGGGGTAAGATAAACTCCATAATAAAATCAATGATGCTAGTTTATGCCGCATTGCCCCCTGAACAACTAATTTCATGGAATCCAGATTTGTCCAAAAGTAATATTTCATGAAATCCATCTCAATCTCTTTAAGTAACCCCAAGCTGGTATTAGCTGATCACAATTCTAGACTTTATCTCCCAAACAAAACAGGCTCTGTATGCCAGTAAGCAGCAATCTAGAAAATTATGATTGGGTCCAAAATACATTGTCCCAAGCTTTGTATAGCTCCAATACTTATACATGGTACAAAAAGCTCATCCTTATTGATCTTGCTTTTCTTAGGTGACTTAACTCCAGAATACAGAATGAAGAGGAAGATGCTGATTGGGAAGATTCTGATGTTGATGATGTTACTTGTATCTTCAGGCAATAACAGTAAGGAATACTGACTTATTCATGACAACAGTCATAATGGACATAGGAGCATGCATGTCCATCTGGGAAAACACAATGTCACCCTGGGCTTTTGTGTTGTTTTTTCTTTGATTCTGTGTCCATCCCAGGGCCTGTTGTTTTCCTATGATGTTCGTCTATACTGTGCTTAGACATTGATGTATGCATGTTTTTTTCTGATGTCACTTGCTTGTGACCCCAGCATCAAACCATGACATGGAGGTTTGTAAAGCCCTCAATGAACATCATGCTTAAGCAACTCGGCCATGTTTCATCATACAGGAAATTATATTACAAAGAAAAAATGGACCAGTCTGACAAAAAATTCCTGGTTATCGATAGTCAGATCATCAGAAAAATGAGTTTTCTAATAATTTTTTAGTTTGTCTGGGATCCTGCTGTGCATTAGACATGAATAGAATGAATGGATTCTTTAAACAAAGTTTTATCCCTTTTCATTCATAGGCATTTGGTGCCAGAATCTGTAATTGAGACGCATGTAAAAGAGGAACATATTTGAGTGTTAATGATGGGTTAATGTGTATCTGTGTGTGTGTGTGTGTGTGTGTAGATCTGGAGTGCTACACTGACGGCATGGATGTCATTACCTGTATTTGGAATACTTCGTCAGTAGAAGACAGATTTCAGATAAAACCAACCACCAACTGCTTCCTAAAAAGCAGATACAATGAGTAATGTACCATTTTTATCACTATATGGCAGGAATTCATAACTGTGTTTTTTAAGTCACTGCTCTTTAACATAAGAAGACGTCTTAAAAATTATAAATTGTTTCATTTGGAAATTGGACATGTCTGTGCAAAACTGATATAATACACTTGAATGAGATTAAGGCTGGAAACTGTGTACTAAAAATGTTAAGACAGATAAACTTTTCTTATTGCCATGCCTGAACAGAGAACAGAGGCGTGAGAACATAATAAAGTTCTGTAAAAAACTGAGTCATATACCGACTAGCCTTCCTGCTGCCACGAGTCTGTGGCAATAATAAAGAAAAAAAAAAAATACAAGTCACTTGGTTTAGAACACCTAATATTTAACTCTTTAATTGACTGATAGAAATTGTAAATTAAAAAAGTGGTCTAGCAGGAAATATAAATAATTCGTTTTCACGAACGACGCATCCTAAAATGCTTTGCAGCTTTTACACGACAGAAATTTGCCAATGATTACAAATGTCATTTATTTAATAAAGTTTTCTGATTGACTTTCAGATACTACAGATATCAAACTCCCCAAAGTAAGATGGAGCCTCTCGGCAGCTCACAGCCTAAATTGCGTAAAGGAACTGTCAATTTTGAAAAAAATGTAAGAAATGTATATGGTTTGTGTGCATAAGAATCACTTGATTTATACAAGAAATAGACATGTATTTATTTTGTTATATGTTCAGTTCTTAATTCTTCAAACGGTATAATACATTGCTTGGCAACTAAAGAGCAAATGTATCTATGGTCTCTGGGTAGTGGGAGGGATGCATACCTGTCAATCACAGTGAAACCACAAAGATTTTTGTCAGATGTCCTTAAAACTCTGACATATTAGAGACAGGTTTTTAATGTATTTACGTCAAGCATTTACGTCATCATTCAAATCCTTTTGTAAGTTGATACTACTTAAAATGGTAATTTACTAGAATGACCACATTGATTGAAATCTTGCAGCATCACTGATTTCTAGAAAATTAGTCAACATCTTCTGCTAAGTAGGAATTAAACCTTCAGCAGGGCTGTGTTATATTTTCTTTTGCTCTCCTTTTTTGAAAACTGATAAACTAGAAAAGTGTGGCATTGGTAATCGAATTGCTATTTGTCATTCAAAAAAGATATATAATATATAAATATATGATATATTTATTAAGTATTGTTTTCTAATCTGCCACAATATTTAATTTCAGTCTTTGCCTAACGGTCACCCAACCCTCGAACTGTTTGTGTACTGTGAAAACATGACAGAACCAGTGGAAAAGATTCCTAAATTTTATCCACCAAATTCTGGTAAGCCTTTTTTTTTTTTTTACTGTGATCAGACAGACAGTTTGGTGCATGGTATTACAAAATCCAAAAAAATAAAAATAAAATAATGTTGAGTGTCTAAATTGTTCAATCTAAATATAATAGATGTATCCTTTATATCATTATGACAAAAGTGATATTTGAGTAGTGTTTCCAAATGGGTGATATTAATTGCATTAAATTGACAAAACTAGGCTGTAAAAATAGCCCTTCCTTATATATAGAAATTCAATAAACTCATTTAATAAACAAAAAAAACAAAAATTCATTAAATAAGTACATATTCTAAATTTGATGTTGGACTATGTAACATTTTACAAAATATTTATATATTTCTTAAATACACATTCTGGTAGTGTATATCTTCAAGCTTAAAGTAGTGACCTCTCTTCTTTCTTTATCTTTTGCATTCCCTTCTTTTGCACACATTTTGTTATATAGATTCTTTTTTAGCTATTTTTCTTTCCCTGTCAACTTTAACACTGAATTCTGCCCACAAATTTGCGATGTAATCGGGATGTATTTCAAAGAAAATCTAGACAGATTATTACTATATTATTATTAATAAATGACAAACATCAAGTGTGTAAAGCTGATTAGGATTTTAGGATGATATGCTTATAATTCTGATATACTGTATTTTATAATCGTTTGCACATTAATGGTAGGTCTACCTGAAATTCTGCCTTTTCTGAAGTTTGTCAGATATGTGGCTTTTCACATCTGTAATTGGAATTATCTGTATTACATCACTGCCTTATTATTCAAAGTCTTATTATATATTGTATCGGATTCAGTGGTGTCATGAAACATCAAATCGAAACTGGACTGATTTGATCATGACAGACATTGATTTTGGCTTGGCAAAAAGGAAGGAAAAAAGGAAGGATGGAAAGAAGGAAATAGGGAAAGAAAGAGGATTCCACACAGACAGAAGGACAGGCATACAGTTACTAGTAGAAAGACATGTGACAAATTGATACAAGTAGAAAGTTAGATATATGATGAAAAAGAGTGATACAAGTACATTGAGCAAAGGAAAAATGGAGAGAGAAAGAAGAGAGAGAATGTGTGCTGGGAGATTGATGAAGTGAGATAGATGGGAATTAAAGTGCCTATTTACAGCTACATTGAAATAGGAGGAGGGGCTTCAATAATAATAATAATAATAATAATAATAATAATAATAATAATAATAACCACTTGATGTCACCAGGAAACATGAATGTTTTAATAAATCATAATCATAATCATAATAACCTCTCTGTGTTTGACTTATGTATCTCTAGGAAGGTTTAGTCCAACTGAACAACTGAACTCTGTTTGTGTATGTGTGTGTTTGTGTTTGTGTGTGTGTGTGTGTTGTAGTTAGGGTGTATCCTCCTAAGAAGCCACATGTGGAAGGAGCAAATGTCACCTGGCAGCCTGGCACTCCTCAATCTGAATTAGTCTTTAATCTAATGTACGAGGTGCAGTGGGGTTTGCTGGAAAACACCTGGAAGGTGAGACCATGTCCACATCACCCTCTGAGCACCTTCTTTTCTGTCTGTCTACATCATCTCTGAACTGTATTGTAGATGCATAAGAAGTGTTATTTGCATAACGTTTGCTTTTATCAAAGCCTATTTTTTCTCTCTATGTAGGTAAACAAGGTGGCGTCGACAGAATTTAAGTACTGCGAGTTACCAGAACAGGATCTGATCAAGGGAAGAAACTATGTGGTCAGGGTCCGGTCCGCTTCAGTCCAGTCCGACAGGAATCCATTATTTTGGAGTGAGTGGAGTTCAGTCACTCAGTGGACAGCCACTGTGGGTAGACAGCCTTCACCTGGTAAGAAGTGACTTTACTCAAATGTAAAATTTAAATTAAAAAAATGTCACATGTACATAAGATTTCAGACCCTGTACTCAGTTATAGCACCTTAAGCAGCAATTACTGCTTTGAGTAAACAACAATATTTTCTGTCATTTTTCATGGAAAAACCTCTTAAAATTGGCTAGGCTGGCTGGGGGCCTTTAGTGGACAGTTATTTTCAGTTCCCTCCAGATATTTTCAATAGAGTTCAAGTGGCTTAGAAGTTATTCCAAAGCCACTCTGGTGTTGTCTTGGCTGTGTGCTTAGTTGTTGTCATGTAGAAAGGTGAACCTTTAGCCCAGACCTCTGTACTTTGCATCATTATACTTTCCTCAACCCTGACTGGAAGTCCCTGGAAAAAAAAAAAAGCCCCACAGCAAGATGCTTCCACCATCATGCTTCACTTTTGGGATGGTTGATGATAGAATTAAGGCCAAACAGTTCAATCATAGTTTAATCAGACCAGATAATCTTGTTCCACACAGTCTAAAAGTCCTTCAGGTGCCTGCTGGCAATCTCCAAGCAGAGTTACATCGGTTTTGCACTGAGAAGAGGCTTTTGTCTAGCCACTCTGGCATAAAGTTAACCACAATTTGACCTGGCTGTTAATAGTAAATTAACCCCAAGAATAGAACAGGACCATACTATGAAATGTCAGAATATTTATTTATAATGTACATTTTTAAAAACATACAAATAATAATAATAAAATGTCTCTTCTCTCCCAGACCCAATTTATATAATGCCGGAAGTACTCACTAATGCAACCAGCATTGTTATACTTGCAGCAGTTGCAGTCCTTTTATTTATTTTTTTCTACATCCTAAAATACAGGAGGTAAGTGGTAGTCTCCAAATTCAATCATGCCAATATCCCAGTAAACCAACATTAACTGCAGTATGCAAAAGTCAAATGTATTATACAGAAAGAAAAATTTATTTTATAGTCATTTCTCTGTAATGTATTTAAAGATGATTGATTGCATTGCATTCAAAAGCTATCTGCTAAAGATAAGGGAGTAATCTAAACATTTGGTCATTTTTCAGAATAATGAAATGTCCATATGTACCTACCCCTGGGAAATATTTTACTGATCTTTTCTCTGAGCATGGAGGTGATTTTAGGGTAAGTTCCAGTTAAAAATTACTCTTAAAATTATAAAAGTTGTTTTGGTTGGTGTTACATGTACATATGGAAAAGACCTCAATGCATTTAATCTTTACCGCAATTATTAATGATACTTAAAAGCATTAAATAAACATTTACTTAAGAAAAAAATTGCATGTAGCAATTGGAATGAAACCACAAAACAAATTAGCATCTAGCAATTGGAATGAAGCCATTGATAAGTCCTTCCCTTTTGCTTCATTTTTACTTGAAATTATGTATGCCTTTTCAATGTATGCCTATTTTTGACTGTGTAATGTGAATTATAAAGATACATAAAAGGTGTGAAGAAAGTCTCACCAAGGTCCAAAGTAAAGCTTGTGTCTTTTCCTTCTTTCTCAGTCATGGCTGGGTCCTATTGTGAATCCTGAGATGTATATCAAGGCGGAATCAGAGTGTGTTGCACCTGTGACACTCTACAAAGCCTGCAACTCTGATATATTTTCCAAAAAGATGGAAAAAGATGTCATCATGACTGATGGCAATACTTCCAGTTTCTCCAACTCAACCTATTTCCTGACCAAGATCTCAAAAGGTGCCGTGGTTGATCAGCTAGAACCATGTTCGACAGACTGTCCCTATGGACCAACAGGAGGGGGCAGTGTGCAAGAGAAAATTCTGCCACCCACTCATGATAATTGCCCTGATAGTGAATTGAGCGAGGTCAGCATGAGCTCTCCTTTGGAAACGTCATCCTCCTACAAACAACTGCAAAAGCTGCGCCTGGACATTCAAAGCCCCGACTCAGGGTTTGCTGGCAGTTCTGAAGAACAAGAAAGCCAGGAGGAGTCTGGAAGTGAAGGACTTCCCAGTCCACCCGTGGTGGACAACACTTTGCCCATCAGCTGTATCTTACCATGCCCAGTACCCCAGATAAAAAGACCCACTCAAATGGGAATCCCATTTGGACTGGAATGGAATCCATGGATTAACTCAAACTTTGTAAACCTGCATTCTAACTTCTCCAGCAACATTCTGATAGGAAATTCTGGCATCATAGCTGGTTCAGGGATACTAGAGCCCTCTAGTGATGATTATATGCCTGTTAAAAAGGTTTAAGGATGATCATGTGGTGCCAGTATAGGTAAAGCTTAACTGTGTTTCTTTCAATGATGTTCAAAGTTCACAGATTTGTAATTCTGAAGGAAAATGACATTCCTATTATCCGAGGAATAGTTTGGTGAAATATTTAATTCACCCAACTTATATAACCTGCAGTTTTAGGCTGGCCTTATATTGTGTGTTGGACTGGGTCTGGAAAAACTTTTTGTGGGAGTGTGGTAAATGTTGTTTATGCCTAACAAGTGTTGAGGTACACACAGTCAGCCTGCTTCAAAAGTCTAAAACCTTGCTGGCAAAATGTGTCTTTCTCATGCAATGGGGCTGTTGTTGACTAGATATGCGTCTTAGCAAAATTGACAATAATATTTGCAATGGTTCTGCACAAACAAATCATCAACAAAACAGGGAAAAGCACTAAATGTAGATACATGTAGAAGCAGATGAGGCATCTTTCATGGGCATCAAAAAAAAGGCCAATGTGTTTCACACAAAAGTTTCACACAAAAGATTGCAGTAAGTCAAACTATGTCCTAAACCACATAGTTTTGACATTGCTTAAGAACTATTTGCAGGTTGACACGTTCATTTTAGGGTGAGAAAGTTATCCATTATGTATTAGCTATATTAGCATAGTCACTCCAGTATAAAACTAGAGCTGCAAATATCAGACAACAAACATGTCTTGGCTTGTTGCTCCTTGTTTACCACAGCTACCAGTTAGCAGAATTTAAGGGCTTAATTTGGTCAGGTAGATGATTGATCGGTTATGTTTTTGCCTATGTAAATTAAGCCCTTATTTATCAGCAGCAACAGTTTACTATTACAGTTTGTACTTTGTTGTAAGCTGTTTGCATTGGTGGAAATCACACTATCCACTATTTTCACCGTTATTATATATTTTCTTGCTATAGATATTATTCTGTTTGCCTGAAATTAGGAATTTAGCGGTATATCTTAAGTTATTTAATCTTATTTTTTATTAAAAAAATTACTTCTGTGTAAAATACCAATTCTGGTACAACTGGCACTGGTATTGTTTATGCCTATGTACAAAAGCAAGATTTGGTTAATAATCATGTATTCGGAGGAAGCTAAACACCGACAGCCTTAATGTTTAATGGAGAGTCAGAAGCATCACTGCCTCTGTACAGTATTTAGTCTGTGTGTCCTTGAGTTTAAGTATTTGAAATCTTTTATTGGAAAGTTTGACGTTTTTTTATATAACTAAACATTTATACTACCTGGTCATATTGTGTAATGTGTGTACACGCCTTTATGTTTTTGTGCTGTGCTGCTAGGAAAGATATGAAAACAATACTATAGAAGCAGGAGAGTGTGAAATTTGCATAGTTAATCAAGATTAAGTATTGTTCTCATGTGAGACAGAAATAAAGACAAAATGAGAAAGTTTACTTTCACAAATTGGGTGTTTTTGTGGTATTTTTTTGTATATTTTATGTATTTATCCATGCAGGAGCCAGCACTGACCTACCATCCATCTACCCTCTATACATACATATATATGTACATATATCTGCCATCCATTCATTTCCATCTATTCATCGATCTCTATCTACCAACCTACCATGCATTCAGCCTTCTGTCTAGAAGAATATTTCTAGAAGAATCTACAAGAATGTTTCCTTCAATGATAAACTCATTTATCCAACCATCAATCCATTTATCTAGCCATCAATCCATCCTTCCATCCATTATTTATTATTTCCACTGGTGATGCACATAACTATAAATAGGTATAACACCAATTGCATCACTGTTGGCATTTCTGGTTTTACTCTTACATCAGTGACATCTTAAAGATCTTATCTGTGCCCGCAGTTTGAACAAATTTCCGTACACGACCGATAACAAAAAAATCTTTCTCCTCAGAAGTTTTGTCTACTACTCAGAAGAGTGTGAACTCACGATGATTATTCAGCAGGCAAACATGACAGTAAAAGGTTTGGTTTCCCTTTAACAAGTCTTCGAACCACTATTCCTGAATAAGCCAATATTGTAAGCTTTCGCTGACATCAGGACTGTTGGTTTCACTATTGAAAAATCATGTTGGTCAGAGATGAGACTTGTGTGAAAATTTACCACAGCTTTTCTCAGTAGAGAAATTTCTCAGTAACACCAGAGTATGTTTGTTAAGACAGTAACATGGGAAAATACAGCAATTGAGCAAAGGTTACACTTTAATTTGAAACTAAAATCAAACTGCAGTGTATTGCAGAACTACATCCTGTGTCTACGAGGTGTGCGTCACCATGACCACACAGACATTCTCTGACGGCTTTTCCCTTAGCTCATGTAGCCTTTCCTATCAGTAGTTTTTCTTTTCAAGAAAAAGGCTTTGCTGATCTCATTTCTTTTCAGGCAAATGTTACACACAAAGTCTACAGTCATTCCCCTGAAGTCATTCAATGTTCAACAATATAAATGCTGAATAATGCTAACAATATATCGCTTTGAAATATTACACCAGTGCAAGGATTTAGCTGTTCGAATTTGTGAACACTTAAACAGAATGTACTTAATATTCTCTGAGGTGACATGGTGGTTATAATTTAATAAGGCATGGCAATGAGCACTGCCCTTCAACCTCAACTACTACAGTTGTATGAATAAGATACAGTAACTTTGTCACTTTGCATAAGGGGGTCACGCAAATGCTGTAAAGTCTGTTCACTTTAAGGAATTCACTGCAAGGTGATGTGAGGGTAGTATAATTAAGTTCTTTCTGTCTTGTTTCCACAAGTTAACTTCTTTATTTGGAGGTAATTAAATACCTAAGTTCTTCAAATCAATATACATTGACCCACCTTATAAAATTTTTTTTTTTTTTTTTTTTTTTTTTAAAAACCTTCACCTCAGCAGCTCTGACGTTATCCTCTCTTCGCTGGATGAATCTGATTGCAGATATGCTGAATTCATTTTTCATCCAATTTTATTTAAACGATAAGCTTACACTAGGCTCTAATGCTTTGGACCAGTCATGTCTAGAAATTCAGATTGGCTAAAAAAACCTGTGCACTTAACTTCCTATTTAGCTAAATGTTAAGTTTGTGTTTAGACAGATTTTGCCATTGCGAAATAAATGGCTGAGAATACGGTAAGGCTAAAACCGAAACCCCACTTGTGTCAAACTGTGAAGAATAAAATGAAATGTAATGAACTGAAATGATTAGTGTTTCCAATCTCCAGATGTGTTTACATTTTTCTTATGAGGGTGAAATTATACAGATGCTCCTGGACTGTTTTTGTGGTTTTTTTTTAGCTTAACATATGAAACTATGTTAGGCTACTACCCCCTAGTGCAGCAATTGGTAACTGCACATTCGGTGAAGAGGAAGTCATTTATAAGGACTGTCCAATCTATCATCCCAAATGAGGATGGGTTCCCCTTTTGAGTCTGGTTCCTCTCAAGGTTTCTTCCTCATAACATCTAAGGGAGTTTTTCCTTGCCACAGTCACCACGGCTTCCTCATCAGGGACAAATGCAAACCATTCACCTTAACTGTTGATGTGTGTAAAGCTGCTTTGAGATAATGTCTGTTGTGAAAAGCGCTATACAAATAAACCTGACTTGACTTGACTTGACTGCTAATCATTAAAACAATATGATTGAATTGTGTAAAGTGATGAAGACTGAAACATGTAAATGGTCACTTTGATCACTGAGTAGGGTATCATGTGTGTGCACATCCTTACTCAACATGCATTTACATTTGATGGACACTCTTATCCAGAGCGACTTACAACAGATACATTTAGGGATAAGGGCCTTGCTCAAGGGCCCAGCGGTTGTATCTAGGTGGTGCTGGTTCTTGAACTCTGTCTTAACCACTGAGCTACCACCTCCCTATTGCAAACCAATCCTTAGGTATGTTAGTGAAGAATTTTGTAACTGTAATATAATAAATATATTTAGAGTATTTTGCAGTTCTATTTTTTTCAGTATAAATGGTTCATTTTTATGCATCAACCTCACTACGGATATGGATAAGACTTTTGACACTATTAAATTGAACTATGTTTAAATGCTACAAATTTTGATATAGTAAGTTGCTGCAAAACTCCTATTTCAGTGGTTTATTGAGATGCATTTGGGAACACATGGACTATAACATTTTATTTATCAGGGGTTTAACTAGCAACCTGGCAACCTAGCAACCTGATAGCTATATAGCCATAAAAATATACAATAAAACTATTGTTTAATAATTTGCTTAACAAAGGAAACATGCAAAATGTACAGGTATGTGAACAATGTTATTGTGTGTGTGTGTGTGTGTGTGTGAGTGTGTGTGAGTGTGTGTGAGTGTGTGTGAGTGTGTGTGATCTGCATCTTTTTATGTAGCTAAAATCACTCAAACCTATCATTCAATGTGAGTTTATTGGTTCATGGATGTAAGATGCCCACTGTCTTAAAATCTTAAGATTCAAAGAATTTTCAGGTCTTACCAACAGACCTTTAGAAAATGTTTTATATTGGAAGCTCGGTTTGAATTTTCATTGTCAAATTTACAGAGAAATGCTTGGAATTGAATTAGTAGGTGGTGGTGGTGTGAAATAAAAAAGAAAAAAATCTATTATTTCTCCCACTAAGTAATAGTATACTAGGTTTTTCTAAACAATGAAAGAAATGCTCAATAAATATACTTGGGCTTTTAAATCAATGGTCTCCAAGTTAAAAAAAAACAAATAAATCACTGCTGAGATTTTTTTAGAGAAGGATTTCATTCAATTCGGACATACCATACAATTTACTAACTTACTGTTTAATCAATGCAGCTCGGTTGTACAAGTAACTTAATGGTTTAAGAACAAAGGCTGTTTAATTTAATCACACAGCGATGAAAATCAAGTAAAAAAAGAGAGAGAGAGAGGGGGAATGAAAGATAAGGACAGATAAGTTAGAGTGAACTCTGATTCTTTAAGTCCAGTTTGAAGGTCATTTAGGCAATGGGACACCTACAGGATAAGATCTTTGGATTTGTTACAATAATGTTTTAAACACACTTTAACAGCCTCCTCTTAAATTTTCCCTCCCCAGAAATTACTTACTTTTTTGTGATCTGGTTTTCTTTTTGGGTTTGTAGAAAATGTGTGTAAACTGTAGCTATACATTCTCAATAATTAAACAATAGACTGTAGTGTAAAATTTGGCTTTATGTAGCAAGTTGTTACAATTCATTTGTTTATTACTTTTTCCTACTTGCCAGTTGGAAACCTGCTGGAATTTTGTAATTCTTTCTATCTATCTATCTATCTATCTATCTATCTATCTATCTATCTATCTATCTATCTATCTAACTAATTAACTCATATTAACACAATACCTATTATGCCCTTTTGCCCTTGGTTATCGTGTAGCATTAATAATTTGGATTTAAAAAAAGTCAACAAGGGTTTAGCAAATTAAAATGTTAGTTTAATGCTATGCTAACCAGTTAGCAAACTACATTTCTAGATTAGAATCCTATATAATTAATATAAATAAATTATATCCAAAACAATACGATACACATAACATTATAAAACTCCCCGTTATACGCTCCTTTCCACTGGTAAATTAAAGGTGAGAAAATTTTGAATCAAGTATTAACTCAGTGGATAGTTCTGCATTACTAGGCATATTGCTAAACACGTTGAGTGTTCATTGCAATTCAAGATAGTTAGCAAACTAACTAGCCAGTCTACTATCTATTCGAGCATCCTATCTACTTCGAAAGGCAATATTAAACGAAAAATTACACAGATTTTCCACAACAAATGTTGTTTGTTGTGTCAAAAGGTTTAGTGTTTTTCACAAATCGACTTCTCCTTATACTCTCCACCTCTGCAGAAAATGTATAGCTAACTGTGTGAGCAAAATCAACAAGGGAATGTTAAAAACTGGTATAAAACACGGGTTATTTCTGTAAATCTAGACAGACTGCAAGAAATATTGTTAACACTGCTAGCTACGTGTAATGTTAGCTAGCTAGCAAACTAACTAGCCAGTTTGTGAGATTGTTTTTAAAAAGCAGCTGCGAGATCTCCTGAGCAAGAAATTCATTTTACTAAAAAGTTTATGATCGTCTGTGCTTTCTTCCTCTCTATTTCAAGCTTGTCACAAGTGTTTCCCTCGTCCCTCTGAGATGACGTCCTCAGGGGCCGCACGTGCATAAAACTCAGACCAGCCACCGTCATATATGCTCACGTTCGGCTGGCCACATACATGGGCTGCCAAGGCGACGTGACACGCCGTCACCGCTGAGCCGCAGGTGACACAGAGTGGACCCTGCAGATTGACACCAGCCTGATCAAACAGTGCCCTTAGCTTCTCCGGGGGAAGAAACAGTCCTGAGGGCGCCAACAAAGATGTAAAAGGTATGTTGATGGAACCAGGGATATGGCCGGGTTCAGTGTCTGACACACACAAACACAAACATACAAAGCAACAGGTAAGAGATGGTCTCATTATTTACAGTAATGTCCAAACTTATTGTATAGCAATGAACTTTCAAACAAATACAAATATCATATTTAATAAAAGAAAGATTTCTTCTGAATTAAGAATGATATACGGAAATCTGTGTAACTGTCCGCTGGTCAGTGCATGACAGCACGTATGCATGCTTTCATTAAACCAGTGATGCAATCACTACAAACAGATCCACGGCATGCAATTAAAGATAAAGCAAATGTTTATCATTAACCCGCCATCTGATAAGGCGACTGCTGCATAGTTCAGCAAAACTGTGCAATTACACTGATTGTGGAGATCCACTAAAAAAAATCAGAAGCCTGCCTCTATAACTGTTTGTTTGCTTCTTTTTGGTACCTTAAGAAGGATCCATGCTTTTTTCGTACATAAGGGTCCATAGTGAACGGGTACGCATTATGAGCTTGAAGTTACAAAAAAAAAACACAATATGATCCAATCTACATTTTCTGCACTATTTATTAATTAAGGTTGTGATATCATTTGGTGAGTATGAAGGTATAAGTAAGGAGTCAGGAAGTATTTACAGGTTGTGTAGTGTGTCCTATCAGTGAACAGAGTTACTGTTACCACCCCTAAGTAGATCTTTTCCTTGTCTTGTTAATAAGTTAACAAGACAAAAGCCCTCCTATATGGTCATGCTTCTGGGAAAGGTTTACCTCTGCAGGCTTTTGAAGGGAGGCTCCATTTCTTTCAAGAATGTTATAAGGAAATAAACGTTTCAAAATCGTTTTATTGGATTGTGCAATAAAGTATCAAAGTATTAATATATCCCTGTTAGATCAATCTGAATTAAGCAGTCACAAGAATATATTTCATTGCAATCAGTTTTGTGCACTGGGTTTATTATGAGGTCGCACACACTTACTGTCTCTAGGCTCAGGGTCTCTTCCTCTAAATCTCCCTCCAGGTCGCGCATCTACCACCTGAAACTCTTTGGTCTCGATATTGTCCAAAATGTCCTCGTATGTTTTCACCCAGGACCGGTTAAACGTGACCTGGTAATCCGCAGGTTCAGGCTTCATGCGCTTCTCCGTCAGGGGGAATCCTTCATGCATCCAGCTCTTTAAGCCACCATCCAGCACGGACACGGCGCGGTGACCGAACACGCGGAACATCCACCAGACGCGCGGCGCGGAAAACGCGCCCTGCTCGCTCGCGTCGTAGACCACCACGTGAGCGTCGTTAGACACCCCAAGGCCCGAGACGTACTCGGCGAACGCGTCGGGCGTCGGAAGCATGTGATCAAGAGGTGAGGTTCGGTCGCTGCATCTGTCCAAGTCGAAATACGCCGCTCCGGGTATGTGGTACTTCTTGAAGTCGCTCGCGGAGTTGCGCCTGAGTTTGGGTAAATACCAGGACGCGTCCAGGACGCGCACCTTCACACGGGAGCGCGTTTTCATGGCCTCGGAGAGCCATTTGGCGGTGACCAGCGCTTTTGTTTGGAGAGACATCGCCGAAGTAGAAATGTGCCAAACCCTGAACTGCACGTCTTATAAATAAATCCAGGTGACGGATCGATGAGATGATTATTTATTACGTTCAAATAAATAAAAATAAAGCAAGTATTTATTCTATTCGGAAATTGTTAGAATTAGTATTAGCTTCTATTAGTACTAATGTAAAGATTGTATCCTAAAAGAATTCAGCACCGTATTCTGCTTTATTACGCAATTACAATATGCAACGTAGTTTACCTTAGGGAAGGGGGTGTGGCCAATACCGCCCTCTGTATTTGCATATTCAAATACTAAATAATTATGAGATTCAATAAAGGACTGTAGAAAGAGGTCAAAGATTTTCCTATTAAAAAGCAAAAATTAATCCTGATTGAGAAAAACGGTTTAACACAAGCATTACTTTTATAATGTATTATTTTGATATGAAGGTTCACTTGGTTCCTCTCATTTATGGTCATTAAAAAAAAATGTAAAAAATTTAAATTATGACTCTTATGTAGCCTGCTTAACTAGTGCAGTTTTATTTTCAAAGTTCCAGTTTACTAATATTTATATTACAATAAGAAACAATCCAGTTTATTTCACTATAGATGCGTAATATGTCTATTCTGTTGACCTCTAACGAGAAGCAAAAAACTGGTCTGTATTTTTTTCAGAAGTTTTTCCAAGTTGTTTCTTCTTCTTTTCTCATATATGCCATGGTGAGCCAAATCAAAGCCAGCTTTGGCTCACTGGCCCTGGTTTGAGCATTTCTGATGTAGGCCACCTGTACTGAATCTTCTTCTAAACACAGTGTACTGACCTGTGGGTACTCAGGAAGAATGTTACAGTCAAAATGTTAAATTATCCCCATTTTTTTAAATAAACTTATAGAGATGATTTTGCAAATACTTACTAAGTTATTATGTCTATAGAAAAACTTGTGCAATAACTCGGCCACAATGGCGGATTAAACACAATGTGTAATTGGTGGTATGGTGACATTTTTAGCATTTTTTTGGAAGGAGTCAGGTGTTTTTCCACTTAATAGCTTCTAGCACTGCTAAGCATATTCTTTTTTTTTTTTTTTATAAAAAAAAGAAAGTGGCTAATTTACAAGTGAATATTTACATGTGATAAGAACAATCATGGTACTGTCTTTCTACATCTCTGTATCTGGATAAAAGATGATAGCCCAATCAAAGCCCATAGTTTGAATGTCACCCTGTGCTTTTTAAGCATTGTTTTTTGTTTGTTTCAACGATTTGTTGTTTATTTTTGCCATCACTATAGATAGATATACAGTCATCAGATCAGTGACGTCTTGCTCTTTATAATTAAATAAAATGATCACAAGAATTACATAATATAGTAATGATGATTCTCAGTTATTTATCATCTCACCCAGTTTTATATTTATTCCTGATGTTAACCATGTTGTTATTTTTGTTTAAAATACAATTCTTGATTAGTTTGTAACTTTCAATAATTAACAAAGCCAGTCACCGGAACTTTCTAGTGTGGAACTTTCCACCGCGGTCGTGGTTTCTAGACGACTTCTAAAAAGTGCAGCGCAATAATATGTGCCACATGCTGCGGAAGTGCTCATTTCAAGCCAGATCGGTTTTTTAATATAATAGATTTACATGCGCATTTAGTAACTTTTTTAATATTTCACAATGTCGATTTCAGTGTTAAAACGAGGACTTGAGCTGCTTAATGAAGATCTTAAAGGTAAACTGTCAGTAAACTGTGCTAACTGATAATAGCCTCCAGATTTTTCTAAATAAGAACAGAATTTTTTATTTAATTGTAGGTCATTAGTTGAGAAAATAATATAATAAAAAGGGGTTTCCCTCCACATATTTGAATTTTGCAGCAACACTAATTTTGGGGGGTTTTGGAGACAAAAACCTGGTGTTAAATCCACAGAGAGACAGACGGACAGATATATAGGTTTCACCAACATGCATTTGATGTAAATATGCTTTTATCTCTTTGGTTATTTTTTATTTAGAAGCTCCTGATTTGCTGCTTGTCATAAGAGTTAATTTGCAAATGATCCAAATTCTTCTACTTATACTATGAACTTAAAATATGCCTGTTTGAAGAAAAAGCTAATTTTTAGAAAATAAAACAAATTCTGATTGTAGAAAAACACTACATAAGTACTAACATGTCCAGAGAATGTCATTGCTCAGTTATGCACCCTGTCACACTGATTATCTTTGGTGAAAATCTATTTGGCCTTAAAGTTCATTGCTTTGTATGGAAGAAAGAAACTGAAGCAGGGGAGCAGCTCCATGATATCGTGGAAGTTATTGGATGGGAAAAACAACTGTAAAGTGGATGAATCGAGTTCAAGTAGTTACAATGGAACGGCACTAAATAATAATTGTCTTTGAACGTTTGACCCACTAAAAAATCAGATGTAGTGTATATAATTATCGGTGAAAGTTCTTTATTTAATTAGTTGAATAATTTGTTCTAAATTTCTATTTGTTCTACATTTCTATTTATTTCTATTTTACGGTTATGCCCGTCTAACCTGCATGTAGGCTGCTGAAAAACTAATTTTCATGAAAGTCTGCCAGTCGGGTTGCATATTTCACGTCTTCTCGTTGAACCTATGTCGAATCTACCGTCTTTGTAAACATTTCCGGAAATGTAACTATCAACCTCATGGTCTTTCTCCCTCTTTTGAAGGTACAACCAAGGGTCAGAAGAAGAAGAACCCCAAGAAAACATCAGTGATGGATCAGATTAGCACCAATAAGCAGGGGGTTAAGAAGCAGATTCGGCGACTGCAGGCCAACAACAAAACC
The DNA here is from genome assembly GCA_024362625.1 of Silurus asotus. Classification (NCBI taxonomy): domain Eukaryota; kingdom Metazoa; phylum Chordata; class Actinopteri; order Siluriformes; family Siluridae; genus Silurus; species Silurus asotus. The sequence goes on along the minus strand of MU562415.1, from coordinate 4,221,625 downwards.
AGGAAAAGCAAAGCCACAGTCAAAGATAAGCAGATCAGAAATGCCTTAGGTAAACATTTTTTTTATTTATTTATCTATCGAAAATTATGGACTGAACTGAATGTGTATAGATGTAGAGAGGCACTGGCTTTAACGCAGAAACTTAACATGTTGTCTCTTTGTAGAGGAATACCAAAAAAAGCAGAAGAAAAGTCAGCTCAGTTCCAACCTGGAGTACTTCCTGGGGAGCAGCTGTAAAACGCAGGACAGCTGCACAAAGAAGGTACTTAAATATAAACATCCATTCATATTATAGCTGACGTATAGTAATGTAGGGATTGTGGAGATTATGAACTGCTCATCCCCTCTACCTTGGAGTCTCGTTTTTTAATATATATCGAAATGTATTTGAATATTTAGGTTGCTCACTTCTGGCTTCATTGTTTTGGATGGTTGTGATGTCATACATTTTTCTGATCACATGGCAACACTAGGGTCACATGGCAACACTAGGGTTTAAATGAGGTTTGTGAAGTGAATGCTGTACAGACATCATTGTGTTTTGGGTAGAAGTTGTATAGAAATTTATTTAAAAAATGATGCTTATACTAACATACAGTGAGATTTTTTTATTGCTTGATTATAATTGTTTTGAATTAAATGTCTGCTTTAAATGTAATGTAACAAACATTTTGTTGTCCATTTTTAGTGTATTAAAATTGTTTGAGTTAGAAACATTTTTTTTATTCTTCTCAGACAAAAAAGCCACTTCCTCAACATACCTGGAATGGCCCGCTTGAGGGTTTCCTTAGAAGACTGCATGACAGTGTATTATGCAATGAGTTCAGAGGAAACACGCTACACCAATTGTGACATAGTGACAGCATAGTGAAGTGTTAGCTCAGTGGACAAGGTTCTGGGTTACAGATCAGAAGTTTGGGGGTTCATGCCGCAGTATTGCCAAGCTGCTGCTTTTGAGTCCCTATGGCAAGGTTTCAAACCCTCCGTGCTCCAGGGTTGCTCTAACATGGGTGACCCTTCGCTTTGACCCCCGGTTTCTAACATCGCTGGGAATAAGCGAAAAAAGAATTTCACTGTGCCGTAAAGTACACGTGATTACAAGTACAAGAATAAAGCACATTTACCTTTAGAATTATTTTGAAACATTTCTATTTGTTATATTTGGAGGCATTTTTGCTCTCCTGAACTATATCAGAAAATAATAAGGACATTTTCCTCGTCTTGCACACATGCAGTAATTCTGGAAAAATGCAGTGGCATGCTATTCCCATAATACCGCTATGCTCCTAAAGGAAGCGTAACATATTTCACCCGTTACACCGTGTGTAACGTGTCTTTTGGTAAAGCCTGTGTAAAGTTTATTAGCTTATAGACAGGTGCGGCTTATTTATGTTTAAAATTAAAATATTTGTAAAATTCAGTGGGTGCGGCTTAAATTTGGGTTCGTTTAATAGTCGATACATCGGTTTTATTTTTAGGCTCATTAAAACTACATGTGATTTTAGATTTTAAGACGTTTTTACAATATGCGAATGTCCTCATTGTTATCGATGCTCATAATCTCCTCCTTGTGTTTTAGATCGTGCAGCAGAACGTAGGCCGGCAGTCCCGGTACCATCCCGAGAAACCCGTCAAGAAACAAGAAAAGCAATCAATATTCACAGAGGCGGAGTTCCAGAAGTTCCAGCAGGAATACTTTTCTAAACGTTGATCTTATTTTTTACTTTTTAAAGTCTTTTCTAGGACAAACTTCTAGAAAAGTAGCACGGATAGACTTTCAGTTTCCATTATTGTGAAACGTTCTTTTTTTTTTATTGTGTTGTGTCTTACAAATAAATATTTCTTTGCCGGGTTGCCAAAATCTGTTTCATGTTTTATTATATTGGTCGTTTATCTGAGATTGTTCAAATGAGTTTTATTCTTTTTTTTTTTTTTTTACATTTTTAATATGCAAACTGGACATTTTAGTTGACAAAAAATATATCATAATGAATTTATTATTATTTTTGTAAGCTGATGTTCATTAAAAATCATTGAAATTAGAACATTTTCAGAAGACAGAATGTTCCATAATTGAAATAGACCCTTAAGAAAACGTATTATATAAAATATTCTTTAATATGTACAGATACAGGAAATGAATCCCCTTTGTCAAAATAATAAAACTATTCAGTTAATGATTTTACTGAAAAAGGGAATATGTACTGGTCAATTATTCCAAGCTGATTTGATATTTCCAAACAGATTAATACACTTTGAAAAAAGTAGTTGTGAAATCCCAAGAACTGTCATTCTAACTACATGCATGCTATTAGACAGTATGAGGGAAAACAGTGCCCAGAGGAAAATCGTATAAATGGAACATGTGAAAGTCTACACAGGAAGGTAGTTACATGATATGGCTCGATGTTTGTAGGCACCTGAACACACCCATTTGTGCCTTGAATATCTCCCTTTACAGTTTTCATAAACTCCATTCTTCAGGAAGTGTTTTTGGTTCAGTGTTTGAGCTGGTCTACAGTGATCTGTGATTATTCAACCACAAGACCAGGCACTTATGTCAGGTAAAGAGGCCTAGGGTGCTTTAAAAAAAAAAGAGTCTGATTCTTGTTGACTTCCTGTCATGACTGCTGTTTGTGTGTGTATCAATCTGCATATGAATACATATCTGTTTTGAATGCTTGCATGTTTTGACAGCCTAAGCACGATTAACATGTACAATGTGGGTTATGTAGGTTGACAAACAGGTTCTGTCACGTGTGTAGGCATGTATGTGTTTGGGCATGGCGAAGCATCGGAGTGAGTACACTTAGATAAAAAGAGGTGTAAAATCCTAAACGAAACTTTTCTCTCTAATATATGATAATGTAACAGGAAGAAAGGTATCAGCAGGGGCTAAAGTGATATTCGGAAGGAAGGGATGTCTGAAGTGAGTATTTCTGTTCGGCTTTTTTCATTATTGTGTCTTCGTATTCCATATAGATGATTCATAGCTCAATGTTGACCATGTATAACTAATTCACGATTTCTTGTAATCCTGTTACATAGTTATGCTTTAATGTGTTTTAAGGGAGCAAGTCCCAAACTTAATTCTCCAGCTCGCCCACCACCTCCTGACCCCTCAAAGCTACGACACCATCGTCTTACCAGCCTCACCCACACAGAAGAAATACTCGCTGAAACGTGCAATCTATCACTGGAGAGCCAAGACCTCCCTGCATACATTCACGTGTTGTCTGACAAGTTGCCTGCTACGGTATACAGTTTCACAGTGTGAAATATTTTGCAATTTGGGACGAAGCTTTTATAAGTTAAATGCACTCTTGTCAGTAGGATGAAGCTCCTGCCAGGCCACCACCTCCCGTACTGAAGAGATCTTCCCTCTCTCAGACCACGGAGACACAGGTTAGGGTTTCTCTAAGAGCGTTCCTATGTGCGTCCTTTCCATTGTATTTTACAATTGTTATATTTTGACCCTTTTTAGGATTTAAATGGCCATGCGGAGACATCATGCATCAGAAATGCCGAGGCAACAGTGGACGACCCGAAATACGCTGATGTTCTTCCCAATGAGAGAAACCTTACAGTAAGCTTGAGATGATGGTTAATCTGTTGATGGCTGTATAGTGTCTAAGTGCTTGATTCTCAATAGGAATCTAGGTACATAAATCTATATATGACTTGCAATTATTTATATAATGATGACTGATGTGGTGGGTGACTATCATCATCTCATAGGCCGAGGGGGTGTGTAGTTCAATCAGCTCAGCTCAAGTTACTGTCAGAATTACCTCCAGTTTTACAATCTCCATGCTGGAGTGATAAATTGTGGACTAAATGCTCCTAGATGTGAATGAGTTTGTGCATATTTCCTGCGATGGAACAGCAACATATATTCTGTGTGTATTCCAAATTTGTGCTCAGTTTTCCTGAAATCTGGATTTACAGGAACCTTGACCAAGTGACTTAATATGCAACAATGAATAAAAAGTAGTTTCACAAGATGGTAAATAGCAAGTCTCGATAGTAATTGCTATACTTTATTCATTTCTAATATCACAGTGCTTTCTGGTTGTTCAGGAGATGCTAACACCATCTCTAAAAGTACTTCCCACTTTAAGCTAAATTACAGCTATACTGATGTGCTCGTTCTAATCGTGGAAGCTCAGTGGGAACGACAATAAACTTCATATCCCAGCACCACAAGTTGTTGTTGGTGGAGCCGTTGAGCAAGGCTCTTAACTGCTCTGTTAAATAAATTAGATACTTGAATAAGGGCATCTGCTGAATGCTGTAAATGTACACAATGCATTAAGTCTACTAGGTCAACTTACACAGGGACTCGTATAGAAGAAGTTTTCTGTGAAGGGACAAGATTCTCTTGTGTCAATACTTTGGAATAGTTCAATTCCTGAATTAGTTCCTTTTTTTTTGCTGTTACAATAACCTCCACTTTTCTGCTGTTCTGCTTAAATGTATGTTTTTTAGAAAGCAAGTCCCAAGCCTATACGGCCAACTCGCCCACCACCTCCTGACCCCTTAAGGCCACGGCACTTCCTACCTCCCAGACTCACCAGCACAAAAGAATTACAAGCTGAAACATGCAATCTATCTCTGGTGAGACAAAACCTCCATATATACATAGACGTTTGTGTCTGACAAGTATCTGGGTAAGGTACAGAGTTTCACAGTGTGCAATTTTTGCAATTGTGTACAAACTTTCATAAGTGAAATGAACTTTTGTCAGAAGCTCCTGCCAGGTCTCCACTCCCACTACTGATGATGTCTTCTCTCTTTCAGAAAAAAGAGAAATAGAAATTTTCATGTGCGTCTTTTCTGAGGGCTTATATATTTAGTAACATAATAAACCTTTTTATAGGATTTAAATGGATACGCAGAGGAGTCAGATGTCAGAAATTCAGAATCCTCTTGGCATAAGGGGAACGATGAGGCAACAGTGAACGGTCCAGCGTACCTTGATGTTCTTCCCAATGAGAGAAACCTCACAGTAAGCTAGCGATCATGGTTTATGATTAGACGATGGATAATTCTGCTGTGAAATGTAAAAACTGCTCAATTTCTATGAGCAATGCTATCTAGGCACATCAATCGAAATAATAATAATAAATAATAAACAACAATAATAAATACATTTAAAACATTTAAATTGTGGGCAAATTGCTGCTGCCTAAGAACATTTTAAATGACTCATGTATGATATTTAGTATTTGAATTGAATGTTTTAGACATTTTATTAACACTGCAATAAAACAGACACTATTATATTTAATCCGTTCTTATCCATTCTTATCCTTAGGATCGTAACACGCCCATAAATGGTCCTCCCCCTCGCCCTGTTTTTCGACCTCAGTTTTTAACATTACAACCCAAAAAAAATGTGCTTTGCCAGACCCGCTCTGCTGAGCCGACTGAACATGTGTATGAAAGCATAGACGACGTTCTGTCACAGGTAATGAAAATGGTAAATAGATACATAAAAGGAATGCAGAGCTACTTGTTTACATGAATGCATTTCAGACTTGCACAAACCCCACAGGGTGAAGGTGGAGCCATGGGTTTACCCGCAGGCCTAGCAAGACAAGGGCGTTTCACTTCTTACCGCTCGTGGAGTGAACGGTCTAGCGTGGTTGGAGAGCAGACAGCAAGGGTAAAACAGATCCTTTTTACAGATGTGATGTCAGACTCTGCAAAAAGATGATTTAAAGATGCATCTGGTATTTCAAGGTCTGACATAATATTCCATCTAAAAGATTCACATAAGCAGAATCTTTGGCAACAATTTGTGGGTTTACCCGCAGGCCTAGCAAGACAAGGGCGTTTCACTTCTTACCGCTCGTGGAGTGAACGGTCTAGCGTGGTTGGAGAGCAGACAGCAAGGGTAAAACAGATCCTTTTTACAGATGTGATGTCAGACTCTGCAAAAAGATGATTTAAAGATGCATCTGGTATTTCAAGGTCTGACATAATAAAAGATTCACATAAGCAGAATCTGCAACAACAAATTTTTTTTTTTTTTTTTGTAAGATATTAATTTAAATTTCCTTTCACTTTTTTTTAACTGGTGCTTCATTTTCATCTTTTGACTAGCGCCATGCAATGTGAACAGATAAGACTTGTTTTGAGTGAAGGTCAACTGATTCATCGTTTTTGCCAATTAATCAGCACCAATACAGTAGTTGATTGCTGGAACTATCCTACCGATAGATTTTCTGGGTAGCAGCTGAGAAGGTTCCCTATCATTATACAGTATGAGAGCGGCCTTTAGAAGTGAATCACTGATACCAAATGCTGTTTTTTTTTTACAAGTGAGACTATGCTGTACCTCATTCATGTTAGTTTATAGGGTATTAACTAAAGCTAACTGATTAAATGAAAATTAATATATTAGTATGTTAAAATTTATAAACAATACTCCAAAGGATTTATTAACTACAGTTAATGGTGCAAATAGAATTTTACTGTAAAGCATTACCATTTTACTTAAATCCAAATAATTGTGCTTAAAATGGCCATCTTTAGAATGTCTTCACAAAGGCCAGAGCATTAAAATTATATTATTTCTAATAAAGTCCAGTATTATTTTGCATGGAGTGTTGTGTAAACTAGTTTTCGGTATCCGTAAAATCCTCAGTCGACCCCTAGTTTTAAGCTAAAATCGAAAATAACATTGTTTTTATTATCAGCTTTTTTTTTAGCAAGCCATGTCATCACTTAACAGACCAGAAATGGCCAATTAAAATGTAAAAGGAAAATTATAAAAACTTGGCTAAAAATTCACTTTTTATTTGTGTTTCATGCTGGTTGTAAATTTTAAACCTAAACTTAAACTACCTTTTTTTAAGGAGCTGGACATCTTGTTAGAGTGGTGGAGAAACATAGGAGGTGAGTGAGTCTTTACTTGTCAATAAAGCTACATATTCAACAGTAACAACTTATAGCAATAATAATTCAGTTTTATATTTTTTTTTATGAAGGTATGCTAGAGTTCTGATTTGGCTAAGGATTAGGACTATGTATGGAGACAAAACCTTTAGATTAAATTCTGACGAACACCATACAATGGAGGTGGCATCATCTTGTTGTGCTGGTGGTTTGTTGGAAAAGAGAGATTTTCAACATGCAAGTGCATCTGAAAAATTGCAGTAATTTGCCTGATTGAATAAAATATTATGCTCTTCATATAATATAAATGTAGTATAAAATAAATATTAATAGTTCAAGAGCATTTGATAATTGCTGGCTATTAGGGGTCCAAGCACCAAAATTTAAATATTATATTATTAATGATAATAATAATAATTTATTTATTTATTTTTTTATTTTTTTCATTAGTGTATAGCTGCAAATAGGACTATATGAATGCTTTTGTTAAATGTGTTCACAAGACTTTTAACAAATTTTTCGGTATGCAGTCTGACTGAACCACTAATTATGAAAAGCATCATTTCAAATTACTCCAACAAATGTGGTCCTAATATCAGAATGTTAGGTTGCGATATTATATCTCAGTATTTTAGCAAATCTTTGCTGTATTCATTCATTAATGACCATGTCCTAGGCGATAGTGTTCTCCCTTTCCACCACTAGGTGGTGCTATAATTAGAATATAAACTAAAATTTAACCGAGATTTCACCTCTATTTGAGTTAATGGATTCAATAGCTGCAGGTGTAAATGAATTAAGCATCAAACCAGTATGCTCTCTTTTAGGGTTGGAGAATTTACCAATGGAAAGTCAAGAAGAGAAAACAGTAGCAAAGTATGTATGAGTATTTTTTAATGAATTGCATTACAGCAGAGATTAGAATAGGATCATGATGCTGTTTGTCTTCTTTCCATTCTAGACCGCTGATCTCAGTGGCACAAAGAGTAAAAACGGCGATGCGTCTGTACGAGCTGCTTTTAGTTCAGCATGGCACAGACCTTCTGAACCATATCACCGAGCTCCATTGCACTGCGGACAGTCTCGTCAAATCGAGTAAAAAGACTCGGGTTGCCAAGCTCACAGGAGGTACCACAGGTGCTGTCGGTGGTGTTGCTATTGTGGCAGGCCTTGCACTTGCCCCATTGACCTTCGGAGCCTCGTTGGTGGCAACCGGTGTGGGCATTGGAATTGCTGCAGCAGGAGGGGCTACAGGGGCATCCGCCTCCTACACCAAAAAAATTAAATGGACTCAGGTAAAGGACAAGGTGGGGAAAATCATAACCAACTTTGAAGCACAGATTGAAGATATTCTAGCATGCCTAAGGTTCATTGATATAGGAATGAAGCACCTCAGAAAGCAGGATGGCGCAAATCTGAATGAAAAAGGTCCTCATTTGGAGAAAATAGCCAAAGTTGCTCAGGAACTGGAAAGCACAAACTCCACAGATGCCATTGTCAAGTGTTTTGACATCCTGCACGATTTGGAGTACTATTTTCTTGAGGAGGACGATTCAAGAACGAAAAAAAACTCTAATAGCCAGCTTGCACAGAAAGTCCATGAGGTGGCTGACAATCTCAAAGAGTGCATGGATCAACTGTTGCGGATTAAAAACCTGTTCCGCTCAGTTGATGATAATGTTGAGCAAAATGATCAGCGATTGCAGTGATCAATTAGCAAAGTATAGGCTATGTTTTGTCCTTTCACTTAAACTTTCCATCCAGAATTATGACCCTGAAATTAACTGATGCCCATTTTGTAATGACACATAACATTTTATACCACAGATCTGAATGCTTGATTCTGATTGGTTAGAAAATGTTTAACAGGGACATGCCATGTGGCAGAGGTTCCACATAAATGGACAGAGGTTTACCACTGTTGATTTAGTTGTTCTCTCTTAAATTATGTTTGTTTTTACATTTGGAAGGAGTCTCTTATGTCAGTATTTTGAAACAATCAAATTGAGAAGCTATAATAATATCTACAAGGGGCCTGTATTATATTAATAACATAATGTTATTGTTTATATAATTTATTAAGCAGCCTGATGTTAAAAAAAATAAAATAAATAGAGAACTATGAGAAATATGAGAGAAATAACTGTTTTTTTGTGAACTAGGGAAGGGTGTTTTCTACTCTCCAAGAAATCTCTCGATACCTGTGCAATTTCTTAATTTCATTCTTTCTACATGCATAAGGGTGGTGTTTGCTATTTATTCACATTTAGAAGCATCTACAGCCATGTAAGGTGTAGCTCAGTGGTTAAAGATGTCTGGATCGGAAGGTTGAGAGTTCAGATCCCATTGTCGCTCTAAATAAGGGTGTCTGCCCAATGGTATAAATGGAAATCGACATCTTTAATCAATGAAAGGGAAGTATCAGGATTTAACCTTCATTTCAAATTGTGAGGAAAAAAAAGATAGTAGTTTTTCCAAAGCATATTCTATGTCCTCTTTCTCTGAGGAGGAATATATTAGAATGCCATTAGCATAATAATAACAAATTTGTTTATCTCCTTAAAGTGGGCTAATTAAGGAAATAACTCAGAATACAAATTCGAAAACCTAGAATTTAGGAACGAGCGACCTCTGCTGGAGGAAAGAAGAACCCTCGTGAACGCGCTTGGATTTTTCCTGTAGTTGGAAAAGAAATGACGATGTTCATTACTTTTAATTTTTTATTTTTTTGTAAAGCATTGCCAAATAGGTGTGGATTAAGATAAATAAAAACTCATCACCACATCACAAAATATTTCTTCCAACAGCACACCCTATCATGTTTTACTTCTTACTTGATGAACTTGTTTGATGAATGCATACTTATAATTTTACAAATGACTTGTCCTTTAAAAGAGAGATGACAAGAGATTCCACATTACCACAAATGAAAAAAAGTGTTTCACTTTAAGGCTAGCAATATATCACATCCATTTACACTTTATCACAACACTCTCAGTACGATCCTGGCTTTCAACCTCAACAGCATCTAGTGTTGGTCTTTCGATCCAGCAACAACATTCTCAAAATGTCAAAGGTAAGAATTAGCATTTTTTATAATCATAGACACATTCAAGGTTTTGCTTGATCGACCAAACAACGATTCATTTTTCTTGTGAACTATCTTGTGAGCAGTGTTCATATGCATACATGTTTAAAAGAACATTTGTTTAATAGTTGCAGTATCAGGTGCCAGGAAAGGTTGTGATTTGACATATAAGGCTGAATAGATCGAATTACGAAGCTTAATTAGTAAACCAAAGTAGGCATTTAAAATTTAATCACTTTATATGAAGACACTTGCAGAAAGATAGTACATACATACATGTTACTATTATCGCACAAGGAAATAACAAGGCATTCAGATTAACAGCCTTACAATATATGGATGAAAGTATTGGGACACTTGACTTTTTCAGCCATATGTGGTCCTCCTCCAAACTTTAACCACAAAATTTGGATGCACACAATTGTATAAGATGCCTTTGGATATAGTGGCAAAAAATGTAATACTCACTTAAACTAGGAGGCCTGTTCCAGCATGACAATGCCTCTGTGCACTAGCTCAATGAACGCATGGTTTACATGGGTTACAGTGTAGAGCTCTGACATCAATCCCACTGAAAGCCTTTGCAATGAATAACAACGCTGACTGCACTCCAGGCCTCCTCACCTCACCTACATCAGTACCCGTGTGGCTGATTGAGCACAATTAAATAGTACAAGTTTATTATTTTAGCGTTATTTTCATTTGGGAGTGCTGGAAAATCTGGGTGATTTACATTAATCAAAGCACACGCTTGAACAGTAATACAGCTACACCGGTTACTACATTAAATTAAAATCCTCCCAAATAATTTCATGATTTTTTTTGCATATGTATGCCCATAACAGCATTCATCTGACTTTCAGTAAATATGTACCAAATAAACAAGTCCAGAACCTGTTTCTACTGTGTCTTTATACACCTGTATGTTATGACTGTTGCTATGTTTAACACTATAATAGCGCATTGATCTCGATGAGAAGTCACCACTAGATGAATCCATAATCAGCAGGATTATCAAAATAGGTGGCCAAGCTCTACCTGGCATGGTGCGTTCCCCCTCCATTCCTAAATCCGACCAACACATCGAAAGAGAAAAGCTCAGTGTGCAGGTAACACAGGCCTGATTTTCTACTAGAAATGTACATTTTTCTTTTATAAATTTGCCATACAGTATGTTTTTCACAAAGTCATTTATATGCGAAATTATTTGTCTCCTGAAGACTCTTGCAGCTTGTCATGTTCAGTAAAAGAAGACAATAATCATGTGTTGAAATCTTTTGTGTGTCTCGGGTTACAGCTTCAGTTCTGACTGGTACAAAATGCTTCCAAAAATGCTTTAAAAAAATTTCTAAAGATTTCACTATATCAATAATTACACCAGTAATCATACCAATCAAAACCTACAAGGCCAAGGATTGTCCTCGGTGCTGAAAGAATGTTTAGAATATATTTTAATATGTACTTTACTCAATATTGACAGTAAAAAAAAACTCAATTTTCTGTTGTTAAGCTTCAGTTGATGTCAGAAAATTTAACTGGGAAATGTTGCAATAAAAGTGACAATAGGATGCAGGATAAAGTAAATTATCAAAAGCTGTCTCCATTAAAGGCAATATATTAATTAATACATCACTAATGTAACTCAATTAATTGGCTAAAGGTCAGAAGAATTTGTTTTCGGAAGAAAAAAAAAGAAACGTATACCTATTTAATAATTTACAAATGTTATTTTTCATAGCAAATGCAAAATTCATGTATCGTATTGTCATTGTTTCATTTTGGGTTTTCTTCCCTATAGGACGATGATGCAGATTTCATGGAATGGTGGCTGTCAGAGAAACGTAAGTTTAATAGTATTACAATAATAAGCCATATATAATAGAGGATAGTTAATCGTTTCTTATTTATTTTAACAGTGAAGCAGTATTTAGTAAGCTGCATATAATAACTGCATATCAGCAGTTGAGGCTTTACTCAGTCACAACATGTCTAAGATTTCAATTTACAAGCACAGATCTAAAGATTTCCATCACTGCTCAACCATTTCAAGATTTGCCAAAGCGGCAGTAATAATTTAGAAGCTGCTGTAATGTCACTGTAATGATGTATTATGTCACTGAAACATGTTGGACACTGGATGTGAACCTTCTTTATTTTCAGCCTGGAAGGAATTTGAAGATCCTGGTGCAGAGAAAGATGATGCAGAGTAAGTGTCAAAATGTAAATTCAGTGCATCTGAATAAAAACCCTCAGTGTGTTATTTTTAAACTCATTCATTAGTAATGCTATAGAGAATTTACATTTAACTTTGAATGCTATTAACCGTGTGTAAGTGTAAGCTGATTAGCAAACACAACCCAAACAATACATATTCCTAATTGACATGATTTTCACAAAATGACCTAATTAACTCTCGAGCTTACAGTTACGGTTAGCTGTACAGGTTGTTCTTTCAAAGCCCTCACACCAGTGACATTATTAGAATACTTAAATCTAAAAATGGCATCGGTTGAACAGCATTGACAGGGTTCCCTCCCAGCTACATCTCAAAAACCTTACACAATCTGTCTGTGAATTAAGTGTACAAAAACAAGTCCAATGTCGCATTAATAAAAAAATTATAAATACAAATATGACAAAGTATCTCATGGACAAAATTAATTTCATGGAGGTAAGAAGATATTTTTTTTCAAGGGAAGAGAAGAAAATATTTTACTTTTATGAATATTGCATCATTTGTGATGTGATTTTAGTCTTTGTCTAATACTAATATATAATCATAATCATGATAATAAATGGGTGGGCCAAAGATTTTTGTTATTCATTAGTAGCTTAGTAACACACTGCAAACAAAGTGAACAGAAAAGCTGTGCTAGTCATTAGACACCTATCATTACTAAAAAAAAAAAAAATTGTCATTTGTCCCTTCATAAATTTTTTTCGCTTCCAAATACAGATTGAAAAATCACTCATCAAGAAAAAAACCCACCCAGCTTATGTTTTACGTTTAATTTAAATACATTAGTGCCATAATAGACCCGAAATGTAATGAATGTATGAATATACAACACATCCTTTGTACTGATTATGGTATTGTTCCTAATTCCACCAAAGCAAATTAAATCTGGTAAGACAGATTTGTTAGGAGCAAATGAAAAATAGAATGTGAATGCCAAAAACCGAGATGTGTTTGATGCATTTTCTGTTTGGAAGGAAAAAGTGTCAGTTGTGTACAGCAAACTATTAATTCGTACAGACAACTAGCTGAGGTTTTGTGAGTTTTCTACCAGCCATATTTATATTTATTTAGATACATATTTATTTAGAACTATCATGTCTTATATGTGTATGGTGCAAGGATTGTAACCTAGATTGTAACAATTGTCTTTCTCTCTCAAAAACTCGTTCTGTCTGCCTGTCTGTCTTTTGTTCTCTCTGTCTCTTTCTCTCTCTCCAGATCTCTAAAAAAGAAAGCAGAAAATCTGAAAAAAGCTCTTTATGTGTATACTTACCTCCTCCGTGAACGAGGAACAATTCTGCAGGGTCACGTTAAAGAACTAGAGAAAGTGGCCAAAAATACTGACAATAAGGTGAAGACTGCAAATGTTACTGGGGTAACTGTTGGGGTTCTAGGACTGGCAGCTGCTGTCATAAGTATTACATTTGCCCCATTGTCCAGGGGGGCTTCATTTACAGTGGCAGCACTTGGGTTTGGAGTTGCATCATTTACAGCTTCCATCTTCAACAACCTGAATATGGATGTGGACAGCATGAAAGTAAAGATGATCTTCGAAGACTTTACCCAGATAGAGGAAATTGAGAAGTGTCTATTATTTATCAGCACTCATGTGGAATGTTTGAAGAGATATGACTTGTCCACATTGAAGGGAGTGAGTTGGAACACAGAAAAGGTTGTAAGAATGGCACATATTTTTGGAGACTGTGTCAAAGTGATCAGTGCAGTCAGTAAGTGCTCAGGTCTGATCCACGGCTTCATGATGGGCATGGAAACAAACTTCGGCAGAGATGACAGCAAGCAGCTGGGCGCCAAATCCAGATTTGCCATGCAAATCCGTGTAATAACAAAGCACATGGAAGCCGTCCTTGATGCACTGATGGTGTTTCAAACAGAGGTGGAATCTGCAGATATGTAGAACATGATTTGTGCATACTGTGTATAGAATATTTTTCATATTATATAGAGTATATTTCATTACTACTATATATACCTGTAATGAATATGATTTAAAGATAAATCTATTTACCATATCATTCACTGGCACGTAGTCACACAAAACCTGTAATACATATCATTAAATGTATTTACAATGCTTTCAAGTGTGATTTGTGTTTTTTTTTATAATAGAGCACAGGTACTGACAGAATAACCAACCAAATTAGAAAATGCTAACATTTAAAGAGTGTCACTATTTCTATTACAGTGTAGTACATGAAAGTCTGACATTAATGAACCTCTTATAGCTGTTAACCCTGCAATTTGTTAGCATCATGATAGCCATTGTTGTGACTTAAACTTAAATTAACAGTAACGATTGTGGTGTTGAAGGGGACGTGACATGTTCTCCGTGATAGTTAACAGTTTGTGTAGCATTCTTCTCTCTACTCCCAGCTGCAAGCACTCGAGGAAAGTCAACAATATTAAGCTAGCCTTCTCGATGAGCTTGTTGATTTTTCTAATGTCACTGCTTCTGATGCTGCTGATCTGGCAGATTGCAGGATCTGCAACATTTTGCTGCAGTCATTAAAGGACCTGAGTTTTCTCAAGAAGTAGAGTTTGCTCTGCCCTTTCCTGTGGACAGTGTCTGTGATGCATGTCCAGTTCGATCTGTTGTTAGTGTAAACTCCAATGTATCTGTAGCTCCACCGCCACCTTCTCCTCCAGAATGCAGACTGTGTTTGGTGTGGTCCTAATCCTCCTGAGATCCACAATCTTCTCATTGTCTTAGCCATGTTAAAGATTGGGTGGTTCCTTCCGCAAAACTATCACTTAATGTCTCTAGGGGGCAGCATTGTGCTATTTACTGTATAACTATATTGCACTATATTAACTTAATTTAATTTTAGATTTAGAAATAATGAATGCTTTTTTATGTTTAATTTTTTTTATCTAAAAGAATATGTCTTTGAAGTGGTCTTGAAATAAACCAATAACATATAAATAAAAATAAATAAATAGGTAAAAACAAACAATTTAGTTTATTCTAAAATGTTTGTGCGACACTGATACACGAAACAATCAACTCACATCAAACTGAAGCAGTCTAATATTAATGTTTGGTGATCATGTCCTATTTTCATCACGACCTCAAAATACCGGATTAGTTCACGTGACTTCCAGTACTACTTTTCTTGTCTAGACGGTTTCTGGAACTACTTTTTTGTACAACAAACCACGCCCTGTTTGCCAACAGGAGCTATTCAGAGGAGCGTAAATGCGCGCGGAGTCATATTGCGACGGCGAAACAGGCGGAAGGTTATCGCCGGGTGTTCAGCGGCATTATATAAAGTCATGTGATAGCGTAGAGTCGTTTTTTCTTCACGCGTTACACTTGTCATACTCATTTGGTCACACGACTCCCTGCTCAAAATGGCAGTGTAGCGGCTTGCAGCGGAAATCTCGCAGCGGCAACACCTGCAGTGCAAAGGCTAATTGCACTGGCTCTATTTATCAAAATGGCGTAAGTACTATTTTGTAAATATTTTACTGAAATCACGTACACACGGGAATTTCCTGTTGAATAACGTAGGTGGGGGAGGAACCATATGGTACCACATGGCGAGGAAAAATCTTTTAACTACTTTTTTATATTAATTGTATTTAAGTTATTAACGTAAATTGTTCACGGTAACAAAATAAAATGGTTGAGTCCAAAATTTTATAAAAGTTTAAAAAAATCCGGCTAGTTGTCAATGCCGCTAGTGTTATCCGCGTTTGCCGCCCTTTGACATGATTTATACGTGACATGATTACACGTGGTCTAACAGGTATAAAAACTTGACGAGCCCATTTCAATAAATATAGTATTAAAACCGCGTCCGTGTAGACGAGAAAATAAGTAAAGTTGTCTATTGTTTTTGTGGCCCAGACAACGTGGCACATTCAAAATGGCGCTCGCGTTACTACTCGTGACATCGGGTGCTTTTGTTATGAAAATGGCGCGAGCGCCAAGGGCACAACTGCAGCCAGGCGGAAGTGAAGGCGTGGCTAATGTTGCTTCGTGACCATATTAGGAAATGTCATCCAGATGGTGGGAGGAGGGAGTTTCCTAAGTATTTGCCCTCATGATTTACCATCAAGCACCGCCTGTGTTCTTTAGTAGTACACAATAAACTTAGAGGAACTTGAATTTCATCATTTTAACCACTTAACGGGTCAACATTTTGTCATTAGTCAACTGTTCAAACACACACTCATAACTCAACTCTGCAGTTTGGACAATGTATGTACATGTTTAGTATGAATGTTTTTATTTATTTGGGTAAAAACTTATACTTAACCTTTATTATTTTTATCTTCTTAGGTCCTTCGAGGCAACCACCCTCAGCACTGCTGCATTTGACAGCATATCAATCCTTTTCGACTCGTCGTCAGAACTCCTGTTCTCTTTGAGTCCGTCTCTGACCAAGCACCATGACACTGAGCTCACATATGTGCATGGAAGATATGGGGACCCTGTTCTTGGAGTCCTCGACTCTGATGGCTGACCCCTTTGGGCCCCTTCTGGACGAAGATGAAGAGAGAGCTCTTTCCGAGGGGTCTTCGTCGCCCCTCTCCTCCTCTTCATATTCCGATTCTTACTCTTCCTCCCCGTTTTCTTCCCCCTCTGTCCTCGATCCTCTAGGATGTAAAGGCGGGTGTGATGTGCCGCTCCCCTGGCTGTCTGCCAGTGAGCAGATCAATGCTCACATTGGGGCAGAACAGAGAGAAGGTAAAGGCGTTTAACGTTTACGCCTGTGGATAATTACACATTTTTTTTATCACTTGTTAAATAAAATTTGAAGATGTTTGTCTTCTAAAGGCATTAAAAGTCAAAAGTAAGGGCTAACAAGCATTATTTTTTTCTTTTAGGGGATGCGTTTTCAGGCATGGACTGGATGACTGAGAAGATTGACCTCAGTGATTTTGACCTGGACTCGCTTATCGGGTCCTGCGATTTGGATGAGCCTCCTAGCTCTCCAGAAGAGCTCTTGGCATCCCTGGAGTCCCAAATGGATCTGGACATGCCTCTGCTCCCATTCCCATCAGCATCCACACCTGTTTCAGAAGTGCTTAACCTGCCTTCTTTCCCTCTAGATCTGCCCATTGAGTCAGATGTGTACCCTGAGCCTGTTTCTGTTGAGATCAAATCTGAGCCAGTCTCTCCAGCTCCATCTCCTGTATTTACTCTAGAGTTGGGCAGTGAAGTAGACATCTCCATCTCGGATCTGGAGAAAACGGTACCCAAGGCCGGTGTTGATAACCAGGCCCCAAGTATTGTGCTCTCCCTCTCCCCTGCCCACATAGTGGTGGTTCTCACTACCAAAGAAGAGCCAAGCAATCCAAACACTTCTTCAGACCAATCTGACAGTGGTTTTGAATCTGTATCCGGTTCTCCTCCTCGTGTCCAGAGCCCTGTTCCATCTCCCAAATCTGCAGGTGTCTCCAGAACCAAGCCCTATTCTAAAACTGATCCTGATGCAGTCATTAATGTTGGCAAAGTAAAGACTGTATCAGGAACGACCAAGCAGACAAGACCAGTAGAAAAGAAATTGAAGAAAATGGAGCAGAATAAGACGGCAGCTACCCGCTACAGGCAGAAGAAACGGGTGGAGCAGGAGAGCTTGACTGTTGAGTGTGCCGAGTTGGAGAAGAGAAACCGAGAGCTGGAAGACAAGGCAGACTCGATCAGCCGGGAGATCCAGTATCTAAAGGATCTCATTGAGGAGGTCAGGTCAGCAAAGAACCGAAAAAACAAGTCCAAGGCAACCTCTTCGTAAGATGGAGAGTCGATCGGCACCATTTTATGAAAAAGACAAAGGGAGAGTAGGCGTGTCTGTGCTAGCATTTCCTCACACCCTCACAATCCACTATCCATACATTTTAACAGGTCATAGTGTAGTTACATATTTACTGTAGTTAAACGTAGACAATGCACAAACTCATGCACCTAAAGCCCACTCACTTCCCATTTTTATCCTCTTTGACCCACCTCTTAACATCCTTGTCCAGTAAGGGGCCTCGTATAAAGCAGTGGATATTTTTGTTACACTGAATGTTGCTGTCATTGCATGTACATAGCTTCAGCTGCTCTCTGGCTTTATTTAAAACTGGTATTTGGTGCGTTTATGGTGTAGTATGCTACTGTGCGATTCTATCTGTTTTCTAATAAAGCTTTTAAATCTGATTGCAGTTTGTTTGGTGTATTTAATTTTTTTCTGCTTTCTTTTTGACCATGTATGAAGCCTGGGGGCCCAGAAATAAGTAGGGTCTTAATAATAAGGGGACTTTGCGTGACTTGTTCCTGTTGGTAAATTACCAGCTCCTGATTTTGCATTAAAATACTATGAATAGGGGCGGCTGATAACAGCTGCTATCTCTTGCTCAAACTACACAAGTATGATGAGTTCAATAAATGAAAAGGATTTACAAGAAATTGTGAAGCTTTTCATTATGAGGGAACAATTCTGTTTTGGCAGTATCTTCACTTAGTTAAATAGTTAACAAAAGTGTATTTATATACAGATGCTCCCCCCTTTGATTTTCAAAGTGAAATTTGTTCAGAGTCGACAAAATTATGAACGGAGGAGAGCCGTCCGTAGTCATCAACCTTAACAAGTTTACATAATGTGCTCGGGACTTTAATAAAAAAAAATTTACTTACTATAAAATAATGTATGCAGTGTTTTGACTTTTGTTTATTTGATTAAATTGTAGTATTTATAGCCCTTACATCATTAGAAGATATGCGTAATCAATAACGATCCACAGTAACAACTTGCAAACAAATTCATGGTACGGATGGTCGTTCAGACTGCAACTTGTTCGTACGGTGGATTTTTATTTATTTTGTAGTTTTATTGCCATCCTACACTTTTACATCCTACTAATATAAAATCTTTAAAATTACTTTGAACAGTATTTCAGCCCACTGATAAATATTACTATTGATGTATTTTTATACACTGCACAATATAAATGCTTTTTTCCTTCTGAAATTTAATTGTTCGTTTGATATCAGTGTGAACATTGGATTTAAGTAGTTAATGCCTTCTTAACATATGCTGTCCAGATTGTAGCCAGTGTTTATCTCTTAATGATAAATGCAGCTCTGAGACAGCTTTGTATTTAGTTGTATTTTATTTAGAGTTAATGGCCAGTTTTTCAAAAGTGGTGTAAGATGTTTAGCATTGCATTGGATATTACACATCTGTGTGTCGCATTAAGAAGATTCCTGTCTTCTAACCCTGACCATGGATCAACACTCTTAATACACACATTCAAATATTATAAAGAATACGTGTTATTTTAATGAAATAACACGTAGCAATGGCATGGCCTAGATATAGCACAAAAGAATTGATGACGCCTGTAGGCAAGAGAATAATTGTTAGACCTAGTTGTGAAGGGAAAGACGTAGGCCTTTGACGACTTTAGGAGAGTGAGGATTATATTTAGCCCTTTAAACAGCTTTGGCTGCAGGCACTCAATTACCTCCGTGGCACGAGAAACATTTGCACTTCAAACAAAGACGTATTTTTGAAATGTGATCCTTTTCCTCCCTGGCGAGAGAAAGACAGCTGGCAACGATGTAGTATCTCACAGTCCTGGTCTTTTTTAACAGCAAATCTGCAACAGAGGGTGATTTCTAAATGCTTTGCCTGTGTTTATAAAATGAGGCTCATCAGTTGTACAGACTTCTACTTTTCCTCTTCTGGAAAAAGAGACCATTAGGACCACATGGTGGTGAACCATTTTCATACCGGTGCTAAGATGAAGACTGGTAAAAGTGTAAAAGCTGTGATGCTAGCTCAGCTTTTACACCACACTATAAATGCTGAGCTGGAGTACAGTCTACCAACCAAAAATATCCAACCAACGATGAAAGTGTGGTCAGCAACTGAGTAGTTATTATACAGCTTGGTCTTACCAACTATAAAATCATAGGTTGACTTCGTTATACTGAACAAGATATTTTTCTCTAATTGGTTGACTGCTTTTTAATTACTTTTAAATATCTTGTCTATAATGTAGCATTAGGACCAGCAATTAGGAAACTGTTTCATTTCTACCAACACTTTTCACCGAGATCATCTGGTGCAGTCAATATTCAACCCAAAACTGCTTTGTGTTCACTGAGATGAGGGCTCTGTGTAGGCCACTCAAGTTCTTCCATTACAAGCATAGCACACAATTTCTTCAAGTAGCTCATTTTGAGGACAAAACATCATCATGATGGAACAGCTTTGGACTTCTTTTTTCGAGTGAAAGAAAATTGTTGAAAACTGTTCTTTGTGCCAACAAATTGGGGAAGAACTACATAAGGACGTGATGATCAGGTCTCCACCACCTTTTCTACGTGGTGTATCTAGTAAAGCAGGGTTGGAGAAGGCAAAAAATTATATCCTGGTGGTGTCTAATGCTATTGTCCGAATCGGAAATGTCGGGAGAGGCTTTTTATTTGTCACATAAACATTACAGCACAGTGAATTTCTTTCTTTGCTTTTCCCAGTGATGTTAGAAAGCTGGAGTCAGCCATGATACAGAGCTCCTGGAGCACAGAGGGTTAAGGGCCTTGCTCAAGGGCCCAAGAGAGCCATATACTAGGGCCCCTGACTTCTCCAATAGGTCTTAACCACTGAGCTTCCACTTCACCGAAAAAAGGTTAGTAAAAATACACTTGGTGTCTCATTTCTTACTTAATACCTATAAGCACCACTCCCACTGAGTATCAGCCTACGCCTAGAGTGCACATGATTACCTAATTAACTATAAATAAATGTGTAATTATATAAGAAACGCCAAGTCTTCAATTTCATGACTGAATAATAAGGTGGAAAAGATCTAAATAATTTAAAGACACGACACGTGTGTATAATCCCTTCTAATTCTGTCCAGAGATGTTATCTTGAGCAGCCTTGCTGCTCCTGAGGGATTAAAGAGCGCATGCGTATGTGTGTGCGCGCGTAAGAGAGAGAGCGGGAAAGACTGGGAGCTGCGAGCGCAGACCGGCTCAAACCGGATTAGACTGGTTTGGCCAACCAGGAAGTTCCGTAGTAGTAGAAGTGAAATTGGCCACGCCCTCCATTTACCAAGAACTGACTAAACATGTACACATGGTAAATGTACAGGTAAAAGTAAAAAAAAAAAGAGAATCCTGATAATAACGCTAATTATTGCTTCATGGTATGAGTAAAAACTAAAGAAGAACAACGTGACCCTCAGCGGCACGACCATTAGTTCCTTCCGTGACGTTTCAGGTTCAGTTCAGGTCGCGGCTTTTATAGAAGATTTTCTCTTAGCGCGCGCACGCAATCGAATCTGGGTCGTTTATTTGATTTTGGTGCCCTCTAGCGGACACAAAGTCTAATTCTAGCTCTTTTCCCCTGTTCATTCTAATAAACAAAATGTGTATTTTTACTCAATTAAATTGGAATAAAAGCCCCAAATTTTTGTAATAAATGTATATATATTTTTCATTTACTGCCTACAAGACAGCTGCATTTCCATTACTGTAAAACATATAAACAAGAATTAGATTATTGTCTATGTCTTGTTATCAGCTGCAGGAGAAATATAATGTAAGTAAGCAAGTAAACAAATAAACAAATAAGCAAATAAACAAAATATAGGAAATGAAGGAAATATGTAAGCAGCTATCCAAAAGGATAATTATGAATATATTAGTAAAAACGAATAAGGAAAAAAAAATACATTTACTATATATACTATTTCCTTGTTTACAAGTAAACAATAATAAATACAAAAAGCACACAGCAAACAAATTAATAAACAGTTTAGCAAGAGTTTAAAAAAATAATATTTGTTAATTTCTTTATTTATATTTTAATTAGTTTAAACCTTTCTTTTAAAATATATTTTATACGTATACGTTTAACAAATAAAAACATGGAAACAAAAAAAAATAAACAGTTGAATAAAATACACCAAAAAAGACATAAACACAGACGAACAAATGGATAGATAAGCAGAAGGAATTAAAGAATTAAACCTTTTATTTTATTATTTGTTTATTCTTATTTATTTTTTTACTTAAGACCACTGCATATGTTAATTTCCCAAAGGGTTAGAGAGGCAGCTGAATGGTTTTATTGGTCCTCCAGAACAGCAGGTAGCGCTGTTCGATTCTCTTCACCAAACATCCGGACAGTAGGGTCAGAAAAGTAACCAAAGAAGCGGAAAGGCTGTGCTTCAATTGCCTGATTGGTTACTACACACAGACTTCAAAAGTAATTTGGGTGAAACGTCATTGTGTCCACTTCGTAGTACCCTAGATAATAAAGAGGTGGTTGTTTGGGATTTAACCTCAAAACTGTTGAGTTTCATCATTTGAGCCGGAATTTGTCAAATGAAGACTTTCATATTGAGAAGTTCAGCGATTTGGTGTTTTATACTCAGCAGTGTTTTACGGAGGTAGGCTTTATCAGTGAGTTATAATAATACATATAATAATAATAATGACAATGAGAAATAAGTAGACATATTTAGGTTTATCACGGATTTTCCAGCAGCTTTCAGTATTTTATGATAATTAATATTTTAACAGTTTTAGTATTTGTATTTGGAATGATTTTATTAGTAGTATTTATTTTTAGCATTATTATTAGTTGTCCATTAACATAATAATAATAATTATCATTAATTTCATTATTATTTTTTACACTTAGAACATCAGCCAGCATGTCCTGTCCCAAGAACCACGTGATTTGGAGATCAGGACATGTTCAGGCGTACCTGCATCCTTCTCCCTGGACACCAGGGGCCACTATTGTAACCCACAATCCACCTAAATACCCAAGCAGCCTCTTCCACCTCCCCGAATCTTCCTTCCTGAGTCTTTTCCAAGGTGCCCAGGTAGTCGGAGATCTCCTCTGCAAGCGCCTCTGCGTCCAGCGCTGCGCTCTCGTGCACAGACCCGATTGTGACGATGGAACACCTGCACATCTGCTGCTTCTCCCTCTTCATGGCTTGGAGGACACATGGAGGCCGCATCTCGCCCCTGAGGAAGACTTTCAGCTTCACGATCCCGGGTACATAACGTCCAAAAGTGGTCCACGATGGACTGATAATAACCTGGTAGCTGTTAAAGATCGGATTCGGGAAAAGCTGCTTTCACCGGACGCCCCTCTTGATTACACGTTCCTCGGAGAACCGACGCACCCAGGATTGTTTTCTCGTATCGTACGAGGAGAGGAGAAGCAGTGGAGGGTTTGGGAGGACAAAGGTCACATTGCTTTTCTCACACCCTTCCCTAACACTCCAGGTCTCACAGTGGTGATTCCACGCAAACCTCTCACCAGTGACATCCTTCGTCTAGAGGACGGGGATTATACTGACTTTTTGCTGGCAACTCGGAAGGTTGCGAGGCTCTTGGAGGAAGCGCTGGGAGCATGGGGAGTAGGGGTGATATTTGAGGGGTTTGAGATTGACTACGCTCACGCTAAAATGATTCCTCTGGTTTCATCACCGGGGAATGTGACACAGAGAGCTGTGTGTTCAGTACCAGAGTTTTATGATGTGTATCCAGGGTTTGTGAGCTCAGCTAATGGACCCCCAGCCAGTTCTGAACATTTAAGACAAATACATAACAAAATCACTCAAATGTCATAGAACTGATGTTTCATATCAAAGCTTTTGAAAAGTTTTTTTTTACCATTTTTCTATTTGTGTAAGTCAAATTGTATTTTTTTTTTATCTTTTCCATATTTGAGTTCTTGAACAAAGCCAATGTCTTGCTTACATTCAGTTAATTGCTTGTTCTATGCAGTTCGTGGATTATTTTCTAACCTTTCATATGCCTTTCATATCAGATCATACATTAATAATTATATATAATATTTGGAAACCAAAATATTTTCAGTCTACATGGATTTCGAAATTGAATGTTTAATTGTTATAATAATTCATCACTACAATTCATTCAACATATTTTACCCCTTAACCCGTTCCCTTCATTCATTTTAGTTATGCTGAAATCTGATTGGTCTGAATGCGTCAAATCCCACAGCATTCGAATGTTCTAATGTTTCTGTAGTACCAACAGACAC
This sequence comes from Silurus asotus, assembly GCA_024362625.1. Classification (NCBI taxonomy): domain Eukaryota; kingdom Metazoa; phylum Chordata; class Actinopteri; order Siluriformes; family Siluridae; genus Silurus; species Silurus asotus. The sequence continues at coordinate 4,197,348 of MU562415.1, read as the reverse complement.
AGGAACTTGTATGGCAGATGCTCCATGTTCTATAAGGAAACGTTTTTTTCATCAGTTTTGAAGGCGTCTCCGGAATCACTGCTTTTTTACAGTCATATGTAAAATGTCTGAATGTTTTCCTACACAGGAATGTGTTCCCGTCTGAGTTTTCTTGTCAACATGACAAACATTTGTTTTTTTTCGTTTTTATTTTCAAGGGAGAAAAAAAGCGTGATGGAATTTGAGTTTTTAGCAGAAGTGATAACATTTGAGTTTTTAGCAATAACTTTACTATGAGCCAGCTTTAGCTTAGTGAACCTTGAAATCTGAATCATGAAATTTGCTTTTGTGACCCAAAAGAAGAAACCAAGTGGGTGTGAGTTTTTTTTATTTTTTATAGTAAACAGTGTTTTTGATCCCACATTCCAATCAGCTCATCTTTAACATACAACGGGCAAAGAGTTGTAGGGTGGAGGCTAAAACGTGTCTTCTGAGACACATCGTAAGGCGATGTATCACGCTCAGAGCAAGATGATATCTGCACTCTTCTGCATCCACGAGCTCACAGATGCCCACGATTGAGTAGTTGAGTTGTTACTGTGACTGACAGGAGAGAGAGTATACACATCTGCCTCTCACCCAGACAGCAGAGCCCTTTTTTCCTGTATGGGTTCTTTGCTACCGATGTCCAAGGCAGTTCATGATTTTCTGAAGATGGGATGACACTAGACATCTTTGCTCTTTTCTAACTTTTAATAATGTTTTTGTGTGAAGTTTAGTTCAGTTATTAAATTATTAGAGCCTGAGGACCCCTGAACATCCCCTCATGAAGTGTTCAGGTTTGTATTTGGATTAAATTCAGCTAAATGAATACAGTATTTGGACAAAAGTGAAGTACTGAGACACGACTTTTCCAACCATATGTGCTTCTTGAACAAACTGTTACCTCAAAGTTGGAGGCAGACAATTGTATATCATGTCTTCGGATGCACTAATAGTACATTTTCCCTTTAATTAAACTAGGAGACCCAAACCCGTTCCTACATGACAATGCTTCTGCGCACAAAGCCAGCTCCATGAAAATATGCTTTATGTGACTTGGTGTGGAAGATCTTGAGTGGCCTGCTGTAGAGCTCTGACTTCAACTCTATTGAACACCTTTGGGATCAATTGCTGACTGGAAGTTGTTGTGGCTGAATGAACACAAATCCCCTCAAGCACACTTTAAAATCAAGTGAAACATCTTCCCAGAAGAGTGAAAAGTATCGGAACAGCAAATAGAGATTAGATGTGGAATGGGATGTTCAAAAAGCACATACAAATTCTATGGTCAGGTGTTCGCCAACTTTTGTCCGATCTCTAAATGACATTTGGGTGCAATTTTATCAGCTTTTTTCAACATCTATTAAAGACAGGAAAATGATTTCCAAACACATAACTCTCCTGTTTTTTAAGACAAGGAAGCATTTAACATCTATTAATATAGGATTCTATGCAATTTGAAAAATAATTTGAAATAAACCTGCTATTTTTTTCTTCATGCTCCACTGCTTTTAAATGTCACCTAACAACTCCGAAACCACTTGTGTTGCCGATGCTTAACGAACAATTATGCAAGAATTAGCGTCAGCTGCCTGCATATGGGACTGAATATAATGCAACTTTTACCGCTGTCCCCAAGGGACATGATTACTTTAAACACATCTGTACACATGTCTAATGACAGAGATAAATGCACATTTATTTTATATTATTGTTTTATTTTTTGTTTAAGGATTATAACAGTATGAAAAATGAAAAATGTCAAAACAAATAATTTGTGATGATCAAAAGGCTAATTTTAATCCAGTTTTTACATAAATTGTATTTCACGAGCAATTAAGTTTAAATAATTATTCACTTATCATTGTTTTATTGTTCATATAATGATAAAAAAAGGAGAACCCTTTGAGAACATTAGAACATTGTGTTTTCTCTTACTATATTATTATAATAATTATTATTATTATATGAAAAAATTACATTCATAAAAAATTTTATTAATTCTGACATTGCTGTAATTCTGTCCATTAATATTACCAATACCCAGTTATTTTCCAGGATTAATTAAGCAGGTAGCGCCATGTATTTACACAATTACTCGTTTTTTTCCACCTCTCAACCTTCTCCTAATTAATCCCTAGATGTTTTCATTAACAGCTTAATTAGAGCAGGTTTTATGTTACTGAATAGATGTTGTCATCGTGAAGAAACAGGGATTTTGTCAGTATGGTGGATGGAATGGAAACGAAAGGATTTGTCAGCATGGAACTGTTAAAACTTAAACAAATACACACAAAAAAGGTATGGTTTTTTTTTATATCTTTTATCTTTTAAAAAATGTAGTTGATTTTGATGCAATTCAACTTGGATGTTGGATGAATATACGATTGCTGTAAGTGTTCCGATTGATTGTAGCTTATCTTATTTATCTTCTAGTCAGGTTCTCCTCTCTGCATAATATAGAGAATGTAAAGTACAATAGTATATGGAGTCTTTGAGAGTAAATAAATATTTGAGTAAATGTACTATTTTATATGGAATGCATTAAATAAGTAATGATGTAACAAATTTCCGAAAATTACGATGATCGGAAAAATGCTGATATAGAGTTCCTGGACATCCTTTATACTAAACATTGGAAAGATCAAGGAACCATAGGTTTCACATTCTAATGTGCGAACTAGAAGTTTGTGTCACAAACAAAGCCAAAACAGTTCTAATGATCATATTTTGCAATAGTTAACATTATCGAGAATTTCTATGAGTGTGTACATTTAAAAAATATGCTGTGAGATGTGTTTAACCGGCTTTTTAGACTTTATAAGATAAGAAAATTAGAGAAATTTATATTTGTTGTTTTAATGAACTAATCAAAATGAATAGGTCAAATTTCATGACTATTAGGAAGTTGGATTAGATAAAAAATTCTGATCTAATATCTTGGTTGTAAATTCAAGAGAGAAGATTTTGACATTCTTTTACATGCTGGCGTTGACTGGTTTCTTAGCTGGTCCCTTCAGGCAGGAGCATGGGTTCAGCCTGTCCATCTTGTAGATGTAAAGTATTGGCTCGATGGTGCTGCTCAAATCCATGATAGAGAAGACGGCAACGCTGATTTGGCAGACCAGCTGGAAGAAAGTGTAGGTCGAGGCAAACGGCATTAGCGCCACGGGGGGCAAATAGTTTACCACGATGATAGCCAGCAGGATGAGCACTGTTTTAAAGGCTTTCTTCTTCACGGGGTTCATGACCTCTTTGCCGGCAACACTTCTTCGCAGCACCCAGATGATCGATATGTTGCAGAAAACCATGATAAAGAAGGCCGACAGGATGAGGCTGCTGAAAACCTCGGTCACGCTCAGTACTCCTAAAATGCTCTTGGCGAGCGAATAGGCCAATAGCAGCGCCCATACAATTGCAGAAATTCCCGTCCTTATGCGATTATCGCGGATGTTTGTGAAAACGATAGGATGCACCACGGCGATATACCTGTCCAAGCAGATGCAGGTGAGGAACAAAGGTGCCATGTCTTTCACACCGTAGGCAAAACGTTGTAAATACCAGACACCCCAGTGGTCCAAGTACAAGCGGTTTAGAAGTTCCACAGGCGTCATCAAGCAGAAAAAGGCGTCCAGTGCAGCGAGGTTGAAGATAAAGGTGTCGGACGTGGAGCTTTCACTTTTGCACGTTGCGATGTGCCACATCACCAGAATGTTGGAGGGGAAACCCAAGGCCAGGTTGAAAACTTTGACAATAAAGTAAAAGACGAAGGCATACGGAGCCACGGCACACTCATCATACTGGTACCACAGCGGTTGACGCCAACCAAGAGCCGTAATGTTTGGGGGTAGTTTAAAGGTATCATTCATCTTGGATCTAAAAAATTAAAAGGTTTGGATTTTAATCCTTTTCCTAATGCAGTCCACTTATATAGTCAACCTTCAATACCAGCGAATACCAATGGTTCCCAAACAAAAAGTACTTTAGGCATTTGGATCACTCACCACTCTCAATCACCAAACTGTTCTTGCCACGAAAAGCTTCTCTTCCCACCACACCTTGACCCTTCCGCTATTCAACACGTTCTCAATTGCAGACTTTCCAAATATAAGTAAACCCTTCAGAAGAACAAGTTATGGCACTTTGGTCAGGACCAATCACTGCAGAACATTTCTAAGAACAAGATGGCTGCCTACAATTGTACACTAGTCTGATTGGTCAAAGTCGTAAGAGGACGTGTTCATTTAAACATCCTTTTAGTAAAGATGCCCATAATGGGAGGGAACGTTCGGTACCAGTGATGCAACTGTGAGGAGACAGCAGAACTTCGAGGTAAACAAGTGATGCAAGGCTGAAATGAGTAAATCTAATGTAACATATTACAAACGCCGGTTTCTGGAAGTCAGCTTAATTTCTGTTCTAGAAGAAAACAGTTAACGGACAGAATGGAAGACTGGAATATTTTTTTCCAATAAATAAGCTAAAATATGACGTGTGCAATATCAATGTTTCGCAAATTTCTCTTCGTTTGAGAATTTCTTTAAATGCGTTGGAAATATGCATACAATTGGATGACAAAGACTAAGAACACTAAGAAGTTTTTGGAACAACCAAAACTTTGCACAGTTCACATATATATTTTTTTCCACAGACATTGTACATATAAAAAAAAATTATAAACAGTATAAGCAGCTATAATCAGTCATACCGTCAGCATCCTCTGTTTATTCTTTCTTTTGAGAAACAGATTGTATTGTATAGATAAATCACTTTATTCATTCTAAAGGAACATTTGAAAGCAATTTTTATTATAGGTGAACCATAACTGGAGTATGAATATACTTTATTCTTTATAGTATATAAAGAGGAAACAAATACATTGTGTACAGATACTCTAATGGTGTGATGTGGTAGTGCACTATACTGGTTTGTGTAAACATTACTGAATTACCAGGAGACGTGAGGAGAATTGGTGCAAACTTCACCGACGTGAACATCGTAAGCAGTCTAGCAGCAGAAGAGTGAATGGCATTAAAGTAGCATTAAACATATGGTTGTTGGTGAAGTTCAAGTGGTCAAGTATTGGTACTAAAAAGTGAAAGGTCGGGAGTTTAAAGCCCTGGTATCACCAAATGGTTATTTAACCTTCAGTGCTGTGGTGGTGCTGTATTATTGCTTACCCTGTGCTCTGATCACATCCTAACATCACTGGGATATGCAAAGAAATGATTTGTGCTGTAAAGAACATGTGACGAGTATAAAGCACTTTCTTGACCTTTCCCTAATAATATCAACCTATAATTTGAATGATCATGTAAATGTAACTGTTATCAAAAGTTAATTAACACCTTAATTAATGTACCTTAATCCAACTGAAATGTGTTGCTGATTGAGTCTAAACACAGCAGCATTTTTTACCTGAGTTTTTTTTATCAGGAACTTTTCCTTGTGTAATTGCACAAAGGTCTGGAACACATGAATTAAAAGACAATGTGTATTATCACTGCTTTATACCGTATATATTTATTTGTTTTTAAATGGTAAAAATGACTGTCCTTGTACAGGATCTATGAATATCGATATCATTAATAGATTTCTCCTCTGCCTTAGGTTATTGCGGTAATCTTTCATTCAATCTTCATACGTTTTATATACAAAAGATACCACATGATTGTAATGAATTAGTGATGAAAGTACAGCTTTTATTTATCGGTTACGCTCTCCACGTGTAAACATGTAATTAGCATTTAAAAGTCTACTAACTTTAGAGACATGGACCACTCGAGAACCGTTTGTAATCTGAAATTCTTTGTTGTTTAGGTGCAGGATGTTGATGCCATCTGTCTGCAGGTTTCAGGTCTTCTCCCTTCCCAGCGGTGCCCATTTCTGTGTTGCTATGTGCTATGAGCCCTCCATTCTGTCATTTCCCCTCCTCATATTAAATTTCACCAAGCATTGTGTGTGGCCATCTGGGGAGCTATGTACGGTCTTTGCCTTGATTAAAAACTTTAGGAGCTCCAATTCCACATGGACGAAATGCATTGCGGTTTGTCAGCCCACCCACATAGCCATCATGTCTTCTTGGACTCTCTGTGTTTTCAAAGCTCCAAGCCCACAAAACATATTTACCTTTACATAAGTATTCACCATCCTTGAAAATTTTGTAGGCGTACCACCTGGAAATGAAATGGACCCTAAAGGGTTTTATTGTAATGTTTGGTGGTCTTTTTTCCCCCTAATTAATTATGTAACTAATTTTGCCCTTTCGCAGCAGTTTGTTAGTACACACTTAGACACATACAACTTTGAGGTCAAGTAGGCTTTTATTGTCATTCTCAACCATATACATTAGAGTACACAGTGAAACAAAACCATGTTCCCCCAGGACTGAGGGGCTTCATAACAAAACATACATTAACACAGAAATACATAAAAAACTAACGAACGGCATGAGGAAAGAAATTGTTACACAGTCTGGCTTTGAGGCACCTTTTCCCAGATGGCATGAGAGTGAAGAGTGTGTGTGAGGTGTGTGTGTGTGTGTGTGTGTGAGGTGTGTGTGTGTGTGTGTGTGTGTGTGTGTGTGTGTGTGTGTGTGTGTGTGTGTGTGTGTGTGTGTGTGTGTGTGTGTGTACAGCCACAATGCTGGTGGCTTTGTGGATGCAGCATGTGATGTAAATGTCTATGATGGAGGAAAGAATAACCTCGATAATCTTCTCAGGCGTTATGAAAACTATCCATTAAAGGTTTTTTTAATCAAAGATGGTGCAATTCCCAAACAAGGCAGTCATGCAGCTGATCAGGATGCTCTCGATGAGCCCTTTGTAGAACGTATCGAGGATGTTTCATTGGAGCTGGGCCTACCTCAGCTTTCTGATTAAGTAGACATGCTGCTGGACTTGCTTTGAGGTATTTATATAGGTACATCACACATTCAAGTATTTGGATTTATTGTGTGCACTCAAGAAATAAAATCATAATCAAGACTATTTAATTTCCAGATTGTAGCGTTACAAAATAGGGAAAGGCTCAAGGGAGGTAAAAAGTCATGCAGAGAATGATATCGATTTTGCGGTGTCTTTTGACTGGTGGAAAGATGTAAGGTCTTTTCATCTAGTCTTTAATTTTAGACAAGAACTTGAGCAGCTTGGTCTTTTTGTAGGCATTGTTTGGGGTTTGGAAAATGTCCTGGTAATCAAGGTGATGACTCACACCAGTATCCAGTTCCAGCAACAGCAACAACAACAATAAAAACTTTTATTACCGCTAAAATATAAAGCTCCTGGTTTGATTCCAATAGTTGTTTTTGTTGTTGTTTGTTTGTTTGTACTGTCAAACTGTCAAACTGACTGTTTGTGAGAATCTATATATACTACACTCTGATAGATGGAGCATTTAATAACTGCTGTGTCTTTTTCCCAAAGTGGACTCAGAAACAGGAAGTGACTCGGTTCTTATTTTAGCTCTGAACTGTTACACAGGCCTAAAGTAAAACACATAACGTCCATTGTGTTTTTTTTTAAGTCTGAACAGACCACTAGGGGGCGAACGAAACCTACAGCTCAGAGAGTTTTTCAACTACTGCAGTCTTTTACTTATTTACACACACACACACACACACACACAGACTAAACACTGTAGCCTATTATTATGCACAAAAAAATGTAACTGAAAACAGTATTTATCTTCTTATTTCCTAAGGCAAGGCTATACACAGCAAAATGTCATGTGCTGAAAATTTAAGAGGTTCGGTTTCGTAATTGTTTTTTTTTTTCTGGCCCTACTGACAATTATATTTCTCTGTTCTTGTTTTAAAACACATTTACATATGTTTATATATAATATTTACATTATATTTATATTACCTATCTATCTATCTATCTATCTATCTATCTATCTATCTATCTATCTATCTATCTATCTATCAAAAATACACCATACTATATCTACCATTCATTTTTATACATTAATTGCTGCATCGTATCACTATTTTCCTGCACTAATACAAAAGGAAAACAAACGTATAAACTAATAAATAAATACAACAATTTTTTACTGTCTTTCATTTATTCTTTAAAAGATTTATGTATCTCTTTTTCTGTATCTTTTCTGAATAAGGGCTATTACTACATTGTTTTTTCTGCAAAAATCAAAGATTGAATATGACAATCTAGTAGTAGTCTATCTATCTATCTATCTATCTATCTATCTATCTATCTATCTATCTATCTATACAAAACAAATGTAAATATAAATGAACAATATTATATATATAGTGTATGTGTATATATATATATATATATAGTAATGTGTAAATATCTATTTCCCTCTCTTTGTAAATATACACTCATATATACATTCTTTCTATTTATATAAATATATAAAGTGTGTGTGCACATTTGAAGGTTTGCTCGTTCCATTGATTTGTTCCAGGGCAGAAATCTGACGCAGTCCAGAGGAGCAGCAGCACTGCAGAGAGAGAGAGATAGAGAGAGAGAGGGAGAGGAGGGAGAGCGAGAGAGAGAGAGAGGGAGAGCGAGAGAGAGAGAGGGAGAGGAGGCAGCACTGTGGAGTAGCGGGGGCAGCGCGGGCAAAAAAAGAGAGCGAGAACGAACGAAGGAGGGGGTTTCCACTGTAACGAGAACGCGCACGGGTGAGCGAACGTGTGTGTGAGAGAGAGAGAGAGAGAGAGAGAGAGAGAAGGAGGAGGAGGGGGGAAGAAGAAGTGGAGGAGGACGCGGTTTCCTCTCCGCACGCGCCGCAGGAACACAGCGAACCGACAGGGAGGGAGGGAAAGAGCGAGCGCGAGAGAGAGGGAGAAAAAGAGAAAGAGAGGAACGCCAGCAGCTCGAACGTGGCTCTCCTTGTGTGTGTTTGTAACCTCGAACGCGGCCGCGGCGGAACGGAGCCGCTCCAGACGATGAGTGCAGTGATCCCGGACGCGTCCTCGTGACAGCCATCTTTAAGAGCGCGTTCTTATTTTTTTGTATGCGCGCGAGTGAGTGAGTGTGTGTGTGTGTGTGTGCTCGCAGGCTAATTTTTTGGTAGGATTAGGAGGAGGACGGTGAGAGAGGAAAGGAGAAAGAGGGAGGGGGAGAGAAAAATTCGCCCTTCCTTTGAGGTAGGATATGGAGTATAATAGCGTTGAGCGTCCACGAGCCTAGAAAGCGCGCGCCTCATTTTTCTCCTTGAACTGGGCTGAAATACTTATATAGATATTTTTACTAACATTTGTTTGTTATCCATAATATTTTCGCGGCACGGGTTTTTATCCGCAGAGGGTATTTTTGTTTCTTCTGTCCCCGGGGCGCGTGCGCTACTCGGTGTATTTTGCAAGATTGTCTCCTTGTGCTGGAGCGCGTTTTAGGCCTTTGGGTAGGAAATTGGAAACAAATGTAACAACGGGGTTCAGAATCCGGAGTCGGGACTCATTCAAGCTTTCAGTCCTAAAGCCGTCGATTCAACCATTTCCGTCCGTGTGTTGAAGACAAAAGCTTCAGTCAGGGAAAAGGGGAAAAAAAAACAACAACACGTCGTTTCTAATAAAAGCAAAAAAAAAATATCATAATTATTCGGACAGGCGCTGATACGGGGATTAAAGCCGCACTGCGTGGATCGTGAGAGTAAAATCTATATTATTATAATAAGAAGACAGAGAGGAAAAAAAGGACGTCGGCGCGTTTTCAATGTTAATGTCGACCGACGTTGCGTCCATCATGCTGCCCGTTAGTCGGGGACTGATGGAGCGGGACACCAGGGACTTGGAGGCGAACACCAACCAGAACCCGCAGGCGCAGAACCAGAGCGCGAACCCGAACCCGGTGCGGGGGATGAAGCGCGGAGACCCGGAGCCCGACGCGCACGGAGCGGCCGCTGCCCCCCTCGCGGACTCGGTAGGGGCCGAGTGTAAGAGACCCCGCATGGAGGGCGGAGGGGACATGAGCCAGGTAAGAGCACAAAGACTCCACACACACACACTGCTGTAGATCATGGGTTCTAATACAGGGGAGGGAACCTTTCATTGCACATTTTCACCATCTCCAGCTTCTATCTGGAATTGTCTATATAGTGCCTTTAAAAAAAAACACATCAGATTGAGTATATTTTATATATTAGAAAAAGAAAATATATATTCGTATGTGTATTAGAAGGATATATAATTAGTACTCTATTGCTAAGATCACTTGGGGTGATTCCCTCTCAAGGGTGAACCTTTAATTATGTATTATGTCATTTGCATAGAAAGGTGCATGTAATGCGTCTGTAGATACCCCAACCACCACCACCCCCATCCTTCAGAGAGCACAGCATTAACAGCCTGCCGCCACCACAACCACCACCACCACCATACAGGTTACATATACATCCAAAATAAAAGTAAAAAAACGCAGCACCATTTTACCTTTCTAAGAATTGCATGCTTACACGTACGTGATGTAATGTTTTGTGAAATAGTCTCCCTGCTGCAGTGTGTCGAGCGGTTGATTGGAGCTCTCAGAGCTCTCGCTGCATTCACATGCTCCGTGTAATGTAAATGAAGACAGGCCAATATGTATCCATGGCACATTCCTGGCGCACAAACACACACTGAGGGGTTGCTGTACTGTACACTGTGTACGGTACCATTCGGTTGGGGGGGGTGAAGGGTGTCTATTATGAAGTTGACACCTTTGGTGTGTCGCGTGTGCACCTGGAAAGGATGTGTATTGTGTAAACTGTAAACACAGGTTCAACATGCGCATTAAAGATTTAAGGGATACGAGTTCCACCCCTGCATGCTAGGCAACATGGCAGAGGGTTTATATTGATTTTATTTGTCGTTTATGTTTTTTTCTCTGGAGAACAATGTAATGTATTATAGAAGGTTCCCAGGTAGAAACCCTGTACAAAACCTGAACCTTTTTTTCAACCTGGAGAACATCTGAGGAACCCTGTCTGAGAACATCATCACAACAGTGTGTATCATGATGTCTAGGAATATAAAGGATGTCTAGGAATATAAAGGTAGTTTATGCTTCAAAGTATTTTATTTTGCAGTGCTGTCTGCATTCTGACTGGTCAGAGGGTGTTGGTTTATTATTATTGTTTAGTATTGTTAGTATTAGTATTGTTTTTCTACCATGGAATTTATATAGATGTATTTTTATTTATTTATTTTTAGGCCAGTAAGGAAAATAACATTGTGCAGCTTTTTTTTACCCGATTTTATTCTTGTTACTTAATCAGTTTGTATATTTGGTTTACTATAAAAAAAAAAATGTACTACATGCTACATATATAGTTAAACAAAGTACATTTTAAACAGCGTACTATTATATGCAGATCATTGTACTCTGGCGTCATTCGTCAGCATATCAGCATTGTGTTGTCCCTCGGCCCACCCCCTTTTGTTCCATATGGACTTGCTCACGTTAAATAAACAGTGTCGGGGGAAAACAAACAGTACATAGCATGTGTGCTCATCTTAAATAAGCAACCTGAATTCAGCACTCTTGAGGATTTTAAAACCGCTCGTATTTTGTTATTCCTCTCGGTTCTCTTTGCCTCCTCAGCATTCTGCCTTGTGTGCCACGTATGTGACAGGATTTTTGTCTTCATTTATCTACGCTGTAGATTCTAGATATACATACATAGAAAGGCAGGTTTTCTCTATCCCGGTGCTGGTAGCATCAGAACATGCAACGAACATGGAAGAACCTTTAAATCTGTTTCACATCTGTATGTGTTTGTGTGTGAGCCGAGGAGTAGGGGGAGGGGACTGGGCAAGAGTGAGGGGGGTCGGGATTCAGGCGATTCGAGGCCGGATGTTGAGCTCTGTTTCCAGACCAGTGCGGCGGCTCTTCGACATCTCGACGCAATGGTGTTGCATGCAATATTTTATTATCCAGTGCCATGACGCTGTCTGGTCTAAAACTTCACCCCAAGCAGTCAACAACTATTAGTCATTCCAGCAACCTTATATAGCCTCGGCTGCGCTTTTCCCCCCTGCTTTTTTTCCCTGCTTCAGCTAGAGGCTTTATGTCTTAACGTCTTCCATCTGCAGGAGTATTAGAGGATGTCTCGCGCCCAAAGTGCTCCTCTGCCGATGCATTATTTAGTTTCCCTTCCCCTCATCTGTCTGACTTCAAACGCTTCTCTCGTCCCCTCCTCCTTCAGACCAGGGCCTCCAAGTAATTGAGCCTGAGTGTGTGTGTGTGTGTGTGTGTGTGTGTGTGTGTGTGTGTGTGTGTGTGTGTTTGAGAGAGTGTGAGCTGTGCTATCTAATGGCTCGTTGTACTGGCTTAATGGCGTTAAAGGTTCTCCAAACCGTAGTGAGACACACTGCTGGTTGTAATACACTCAGCACAGGGCAGATGGACGGGGATGAGATGTAGGTGTGATTGTGTTTTCGGGGTGGAAAGGGGACATGGGGGAGGGGGGGTTGCCGTGGCTCTGCAGCCCAAAAATGGTATTGATCTGCACTCAGATGGCCGTCTGGAAACCTGCCTGTAGAGGAGAGGGGAGAGCGAGAGAGGGAGGGAGAGAAAGAGGGAGGGAGGGGGAGAGAGAGAGAGAAAGAGGGAGGAGGTATATTACTGCTAGATAGAAAAAAAAAACTTTGAGAATGAGTCATTTTACGCATTAGAGAGAGCGAGAGAGAGAGAAAGAGAGAGGGGTGGTGAAGTGGAGAATGATTGCTCGTCATGAAACCTCTTACTCCACACAGATGTCAGGCCCTTTTACACTGACATCACTTATATCCAGTAAACCCGCCTGAGTGAAATATACTGAACGCAAGCACTGACAAAAACACCGCTTGCACTACAATATAACTTTTTTCCTGTCTTGATTCCATTTATAGATAACAATTTAAACGTTCCAAAGTGACTTTTCTCAGAAGCCAAAAGTCAGTCGAAAGTCTGGAGAACCCCTGAGCAACCTTTTGTCTAAAAATGTAAGGATGTGGCAACATCGTCGTTATATCATGACCTCTGGATTAAGTACATGCACGTGCTTCTTGTTGTTAGTAAAAAAAAAAAACCCAGAAAAAGGATAAGCATTCCATTGTGCACATACAAATATATATTTAACCATATGTTGTTAATTTGGCAGTTCCATTGTGTTGAACGGCTTTAATTGAATAAATAACCTGTAACAGCATATGTAGACATCTTAAATAATTCACAATATGTGACACAAATGGTTCATTTGAGTAGAGTAGTGTTAAGGTTTAACATTTTGACGGCATTGCCGAATTACGCAATTAATCAAAAGGCGTTTTTGAGACAGACGTTTCATAAAAGCTGTCGGTATTTAATGCGTTGTTGTCTTAAGCCTAAAGGGACATCGACTGCACAAAGATAGCACCGCTTGCCAAAACCAGATATAAGTGCACGTTTCTTTGCGTTTAATGTCCACCATATACGATAAGGTTACGAGCATGCAAAGTATGGCAGCAGAGGTAGCTATGGAATGTTGTTTATAACCGTAGCGGTTTAAATAGTTATGGCCACTACTGTAGTGTGTTTTAGGGAAAATCCTGGGGGACACAGTTGTGAACACTTTGGGGATTTGGAGATAGACACAAAAGGGATGAGGAGTAAGGAAAGCAAGGAAATTGAGGAGGAGAACCGCTAGACAGTTGTAACGGACCAATCATACACCATGACTAACTGTGAAACTGTGACGCTGTAATTCTAATGCTGGGCGTACTGATAACAACATGGCGTGCTTATATTAAAACACATGCGCTTCGTAGTATAGCGGCCTATTGGTTTATCCAACAACATGGACGGACTTTTATTTAGCACCTTTAATGTTGGACACAAAGGTCATGGGATGTAAAGCAGACAATAATCTAGTGAAAAGTGTGTTCTCTACTGTCGAATTCGTAATTCTGATTGGTCAGAAAGTCCTGAAATTATTATTATTATTATTATTTTAATTTAGAAACAAATCAAAGAAGAACCACAGTTTCAGAACGTAATGTAAAAGGAAAACATTCAACTTTGGGGTTACACTTCAAAAGACATGTACCATATTGTTGGTTATTCAATATAAGACCATGCCTTAACTGACTTTTGTTTAATTCCTCTTTAAAAGTTTAACAAATGTGTATTTATTATAAATATATGATTTACACATCAAATTTCATGATTGTAAGAATTCAATGTCCAGTAATATTTTGCTGGACTGTAAAATTTCTACCCCTTTGAGAAACTTGTTTTATTCGGTTAATACTTGAAAAAAATATTATAATAAATTAATCAAAAAATGTAGTCTTAAGGTTTAAAAAGAAAATTAAACATCTTATTTAGTTTTATTTTTTAATAAATAACACAGACATAAAAATTGGCTGATGATTGATGTGTCATATTTTAACTTTTAATACAAAGTTGAAGTCAAGTCATCTTTCCTTTTTCATTTAAAAAGATGCTATTTTAGGGGATGCTACACCTCAGGTATATTAGCAATGAGTTAATTTTAGGAGACCATGACATTTAAATTCTTCTGTCACTCATTGTTGATATATTCAATGAAATTTGCCTAAACTTTCTTTAAAGAATTCTTTTAGCATTGTTTTGCTTAAATACACTTCACGATGTATAGAGTGAAGAGAGGGGAACATAGCGTTGATATAATTGGTTTCCATTTTCATACTGTGGTGTTCTATTGTCAACATTCTGGAGAAAAGCATTATCAAATAACCAATAAAGAAATTTAAAACTCCTCGATTGCATTAATATTCAAATTTGCTAGCTTTGATATCCCAGATCTGAAAGAACGGAAATTGAAGGAACCATGGTGCCACACAAAAAAAGAACATTTTAAATACAATAATGTAGCACTGGCTAAAGCTAATTGCACATAACTGTGATTCTGACATGCTGCTAGCAATGCCCATGCACTCAACACTATGCTAATGTTTGCTCTCAGGACATAGTCTTATCTATCATACAGCTTATTACTTAATACACAAAAACGCAGGAGGTCGAAAGTTAAAGATCAAAAAAGTCTCCTTTTTACCCTCAACGATCATCTCAGTTTGGTCCCCCAAGCTGATTTGCCTTATCGCTAACAGTAAAGCGGCTTTTTGTTGCGCTAACGAGATCTGCGCTCATTTAGGCCTCGGCATTAAGCACTCTGATCCCTCATGAAGCCAGCCAGATGGGTGGGGGTGGATTTGTCACGCACACACACACACACACACACATACTGCCGACTAGCCGGTACACTCACACTTGTGTGCACACATTCTGCGCTGTGTACTCGTGTTATCTTTTGAATGGCCACGCTAAACCATATATACGGTCACCATTGATTTAAGCCTGATGATACACTGTTGATTTGAAAAATGAAGCTTTCAGCGAAAAGCGTATCGGCTAAACTGGCTCATTTTTAATATGAGGGGAAGTGCTGCAATCTTGATTATTTACCCCATCAGGCTAATTATGTGTCGTGTTGTAGCCTTTTGCCACTGTTAATTACCTGTATGGGATTGCATATGTGTAACCATGGCAGTCATGACCTTTGACCCCCAATGGTTTGTGCAATAAATTGGGGTGTGGTAGTGAATAAGGATTGCAACAGCCTGTGGAGTGAGCTCACTCATATTCTCTTATGTGCACACACACACACACACACACACACACACACACACTGGGGCGGTCTTTTCCCCAGAAGTTTATTAACTGGAATCTTGCCTATGGAAACTTGAGCCCTTTTTTATTTTTTTCTTCAGGAAGAAAAGGAACTTCAGAAAGATTCTTCAGGGGTTAGCCCTCCAGAAAGTTTCATTAATTGCATTAAAAGTCCACATCAAAGCTGAGATTTGTTAAAGCTTTGTATGTCAGCACTGATTATACTCATCATTTTACACAGTTTCTGTGGAGAAAAAAAACCCCTCTAAATCAAAAGTTCGCTCTTTTTAACATGTAAAATGCAAATTCGTAGTCTATTTGCAGCAGCAGCACACATTTTATGATTGTCTTGTTTTGTAAAGGCGTGTTGTAGTTATTTCTGCAACGCTGGTTAAGTGGTGTTTTGGAAACCATATCAAGTCCGTCTGGAACCTCTAAATTCTGACCTCTTTCTATGTTGATACAAAGACATCTGAAAACTTTCAGCTTCATCCAAAATGACTCCAATCACCCGGTTACAGCAGCTCTCATCTCTGGACTTTTTTCCATCCTATATTATAATTTTTTTTTTTAAACTTGTATTTGTGTTTTGCCCTACCTTCTAATCTATCTAAAGAAACCAGAACAATCATGAATGAATTTACTGAAAGGGAAAAGACCCAGGAGGTGAAGGACACGTTTTTTTCTTCTGGTTCTTGCGTCTCCTACTTTATCTAGGTTACCTCAGACCTGTAAATTCATGAGCTTTGGTGTGTTAAGCCAAGAGAAACCAATGGGTACAACCCCATTTATAGGATTGATGCTACTGTAATCGTAACACTCCAGAGTTTCTACCTTTTCCTTTTTCAACGCTATGGGATGGTACCATTAAAAGATTGGATGGGTCTGGTATGAGAAAAGGCAAGTAAAAGCTTCAGTGTTTCATCCAATACCATGTTTTGGTTGCCAGAAAACCTGATCTAAAAATGAGCTAACGTAATGACAACCTAGGTAGCTAGCCGAGTGGGTTAATCGCGGCTGAGGAAAACGAGTGATATCATTTCTGTCTTTACATCACGCGGCTAAAATCTTCTGTTTCGTCTCGGTATGTTTAACCACAAAGTGACCAAGTGTACCGTACTGTGCATCCGATCTACTTTAGTACTTAGAAGGACACTGAAGTGTGTTCATATTCTTCAAAGTCTGTAGACTTGTCAAGTTCACCACAGTGTATCTTTTCTACTTCGGGGGGTGGAGCAGCTCGAGAAACATATGTGATGGATGGGCAGGAAGAACGTAGAACGTCAGTGCAACGCAGAAGCGTTCCTCTAGATCGCCTATAAACAGCAAACGTGTTGTTTGGACGTGAAAAGGCAAACGTGAGAGGCAGGAAAACACGACGAAAATACAAAGTGCCACACATTTCCCCCATACACTCGCGCCTTGTTCTCTCAAGTGCCTTGCCCTTCTCAACTTGTAATTCTTTACTGCGTACCTCAGTCCGGCCCTATCTCATTCCTTCCTTTCCTTTACCTCCCCCCCTCCTTTCCCTCCCTTCACCATCTGGTGGCTTGCAGTCTTTCCTCATTCTTTCTTTCACTCAGTCACTCTCCCTCATTTTTTATTCCTTTACCTGGGACCTTTTAAAGCTGGAGGAACAGAAGGAGAGCCGGAGAAGGGAAACGGGGGGCCTCAAGTCCACGCCGAACAGCTGCATGCTTTTAATGCGTACACAAGATCGGATAGCACACGCATATACATTTACAAAGTCTAAGCTGTTGGAACACTTTCAGTTTCCAAAAAGTTTTTCTTTTTTTATTTTGTTTTATTTAATTTATTCTGATGGTCTGATTTTATGCTCAGTTTAAGTTTATAATAAAGGGTTCACTTATTTAGTATTTTCTTCAGCAAAATGGAAATCAAATTCATCGTGTGCTTTATAAATTCTTTGCCTATGTTTATAAATGATCTGGAACGATGGTCGATTTGTGAGGTAGAGGCTTAAAATTAGCCAACTGGACATTCCTTGCTGCCCCCCCTTTCAGTACTTCGCTTTGCTCCAAGTTAAAGTGAAATGGAAAACACGAATGTTTTTGCTCTGCCGCGGCTCAGCTTATACGGACACGCAAGTCTTTTTTTTTTTTTTCCTTCCCTGCAAAACAAACCTAAATAGACTTTAATCGCACACCGGCGTACGCTCATTCGTGTAATTGCTCACTCTTCTTCTGGACCACACCTCCACGCAAGCGTGCTCTGCAGCACAACATCGCTGCTCTGAAAAACAATCCAAATTGAATTTACAGAATGAAATTTGAACAGAACACACCCTTACAGAATATCCCAAACCGTGTTCATTATTTTTAATTCCTGCCACCTACTACTACTGTGTAAGTCACGGATCGTGGAAAATAAAACTTACATCTGTCACAGGGCTGGTTGGATTTACTTACAAACTTAAAAAAACTATTTATTTCACATTTCTATTTACAACATTAATAACCCGTACATAAACTCATTAGGAGCAAACCAGTAGTTGTGTGAAATCAGACATTTAGCATTCCCATATAACCCAACTGCCATAATCCTCGTTGCATAAGACCTTTGCAAAGATTTAACCGTGGGATCAGCATTCAAATCAGGCTCCTCCTATCGAAACATATCTTCGACTATTTGAGGGCATCCCTAGCTTCCAGGAATATCATCCTGTAAGTACATGCCTTATATGTCCCATAGAGGCAGTTCTTGTCCAGCATGTCCTTCAACACATACTGTACCCTCCTCTGAACTCAAGCTATTCTCCAACTCTCTACTTTCCAGTTTGTTTAGATTCAGGAGGGGGGTCATGGACTACCTCGAATGAAGCAGATTAAACTTGCAGCACTCAGGCTTCCTGTTTTAGTAGAGAACAAGTCGAAATACCGAAATCTATTTGAATAGAAGCGTTTTTCGAAGTAAAGAAATACATTTAATATTATTATCCTACACTTTTCACCCTCCATTGTTAATGAAATACAAACGTGTAGCATTACTGCTGATGTCTGCTCTGTCTGCAGCAGTGCAACATTATAAGCTCTTTAATATTCAAGTGCATTAGAGTGATGAATATTTTAAGTCGGTAGAAGGCAAATGTAAAAAAAAAATAATAATAATAATTTTATTATACGTATATGTAGCATTGAAAAATGTGTGTGTGGAGAGAGAGAAGCCCGCACAGTTCTCAGATCCTGAAGGAAATTTAGTGCAAGCCTCTGCTTATGTATGACTCACAGTCTCTGTTCTGCGTCTATTTTGCTGCTCTTCATCATTCTCCCTCCCCCACTTTCTCTCTCTCTCTGGCTCTCTCTTTCTCGCGCTCTTTCTCACTTGACCCCCCCCACCCCTCTTCTTCGCTTCCCGCTCTCCTTGTCCTCCACCTCCTTTAGGTCTGGTTTTCCTCCAAGACATTCCACGTCTCAAATCTCTCCATCCCTTTCTCTTCTCCTCCCGCTTTGCAAACACATGGCGAACAGATGTGTCCCGTCGATGCCTCGTCTCTCTCGTCTCGTTTTCGCCCCGCTGACACGGATACGCGTTCTCCCATCCTCTATTAATGTTTATGAGGTCAGGGTTCAGCTGGTACCGCTCTTCAATTTCACATCTCGATAATTGCCAGAGCTTCGATCACAGGTTTTGTGCGCCATGTACCAAAGAAAAGAAAAAAAACCCAACGATTATAACTAAAGGAAAATAAATGTTTCAAATCGTGTTTTATTTTAAAGCAATTATTGCACACAACTGGACAATCTGTCAATCAGGAAAAGCATTCAAATTTTTTCCGCCTATTAAACCGCCTGAATCGAAAGCACACCAGTTTTTAATGCAAAGGACATCGATTTGCAATTTTATTCCGGGTTAAGAATCACATGTAGGATTCTGAATTCGGGTAATGCTTTTCAGTTGAATATGCTTCACTACTGGGCTAAACCAGCAGCTGTAGCCTTCCATTACATGATTGCACATTGGGGGAAAATATGAGCAATGTTTTTTCTTGTGTTCAGCTGTCTGGTTCAAGTGCCTCTTTTAGGCTCAGATTTCTGTCATTTGAGCTGTTGTTAAGTCTTCCGCATTCTGCCATGCTTTTCTGCTCAGCATGGTTGTAAAGAGCAGTTATTTGGCATTTATTTATTTATTTAAACCCTCAGAAATGCAGCTCACGTGATTTATTTTATTTTATTTTTATTTCTTTTTTGTTTCTTTAATTTTTTTTTTATTTTGGCACCAACTCCAGACTGCAATTCATGTGAAAAATCCCAGGAAGTACCGTGATAAAGCGGTCACAGTCACTAAGATTAAATGATTAACCCGAAGCTCTTAATCAGTATGCACAGGAGTTTATATTATGTTATCATGCATAGGAGTTCATATTAAAATGGCCAGTGCGCATGTAAAATTTCGAGCTGTGCTGTCGCTTTAAGCGACTGTATGCGCTTTATCTGTCCCTCTCGCGCTGTCTGGACTGTGCTGTGGGTGTCGTGCGCAGTTCTGTGTTGCCCCAGGGGACGCATGCAGAGGGACATCGGTTCCAGCAGAGCGAGAGAGCGCAAGAGAGAAACGCAGGAGAACAGCTGTTTATAATACAGTATCCAGTGATAGAAACCATGCGGCAGAGGAAAAAGTGACGCCAATTTTTTTTTTTTTTTTTTTTTGCCTCATAGCCCCTCCTTGCTATTTTAATTGGCTTATGCAACTAGAAAGGACAGACTGCAATCTCTGCCATGCTTTCCTCACTCTAGAGCGCCTCTGAGATCGGCTGGTTCAGGAAAAAAAAAACTGCAGAGTAATATCTTTCCTCTGGAAAACCGCAAACCTGCCTAACCAGTCCCATCTCAATCCATCGGCAGCAATCTGTAAATGATATAAGATTTCGATAAGATCTTGGATAGAGTACAAAGGTGGTTATATTCTTTAGCGAATGAAGCAGACTGATTTCGTTTCAGAGCAACGTAAAGGCCACATTCGATTATCTACAGCAAACATTAACCTGATCCTTTGGTCACTAATAGGTAACTGTTCAACACAACGCCGGGTATTGTTTCTCAGGAGAACACGCACAAACACAGAACAATTATTTTTGTCTCGTTTTGGCATTTTTTGAAGTGGAACAAATAACAATTTAACTGTCAAAAGTCTGTTTTAAGACTCGTCCCTGAGAGTAATGACATAACGCAAGCTCAGCGCGATGGGTTCGGGACGTGCGTCCTTTCATCGTTTTTCTAACATCTGCAGTGACTCTCACTTTTCCGTATCCGAATCCATGCAGTCTGATTCGTGGTCGTGACCTTCCCTATTTCTTCCTCTCGCCATCTTTCACTCCCTTTATCGCATCCTCTTGGTTTAATGCCCAAACAATAGCTCCAGTGGAGTGAGGGAACTCGGCAAAGCTTCCACAGTTTAGTGTCTAGGGCAGCAATAATCTGATTAGAGCCCATTATAGGACAATTAACCAAGTAGGGCCTGTAAAGCCACACACACCGAGAGCCTGAAGTGCACCAGCATGGCCCATGTGAGTTTGAGTCGCTTTCCATGCCATGATGCTACAGGCTCCAGTTTTGTCATTTGACATTTTGTGTTAAAAGTATCTCCTTTATGACATCCGTTCTGAAATTTTTATATATATATATATATATATATATATAATACATATACATATATATATATATATATTATCATTTCTTTTTTAAAGAAGCCATGCTATTGGCTATGCCTTTACACTTTACACCAAATCAGTGCTGGAGGGAAAAACTCACTATTATCCGGTTCTCGTTCCTGATTGGTCAAAAGGTGCCGATTCATTTGGAAGGTTTAGTGAGCAAAGTGCAAGGCCATCGTGTGTCCTATGCCACTGTATATTTTGTTGCCGTTCATGAATCACGTGTACGACTCTGTATTTGTGGTTTGTAGCCACAGCAGCTCGGTGATTCAGCCGAAAGACTTCCTGGTGATTAAGCTGAAGGAGGGTGGGGTGGGGATAACGGAGCAGCGCAAGGGTTGAGTTCAGGCCCGTTAAAAAGAGAAGCAATGTATGTAGTGTTTAGAAGAGTTGCTCATGTTTATTATGGAAAGAAAGACGGTGTGTTTGTGTCTCTGTCCAAATCTCCTACTCTCTCTCTCTCTCGCTCTCTGTGTCTCTCTCTCTCTCTCTCTCTCTCTCTCTCTCTCTCTCTCTCTCTCTCTGTGTGTGTTTCAGTGGATCCCTTTGTCACAATTTGTCTTCCCCCCCTCATCCCTTCCTCTTTTCCTCTCCTTCTCTCATGTGTGATGCTTTTTCTCTGGAATAACTGATTACTTTCTCAGGCTCCCGAGCGCTCGGTATTGTATCAGAAACAATTGGCATAATTTTTTCTTTTTTTTGGAAAGGATCTGATGAGTCGCTAATTGCGCAAGCAAATGCACTCGCTCAATCCCCTTTTCCCATAAACCCTTGCAATAATTGTCTGCATGTCCAAAATAAAAAAAAAAACAGCTGACGTTTAAAGGTTTTAGATAAGTGTGTAACTGATTTTATGAGCGTCTGCATTGTGTGTATCATTAGTGTGTAGATGGGAGCAGTTATACAGTGCAATAGTACATGAGATTTAATTTAGATTCTCTTTAGAGCAATAATCCTTTTCTTTTTCTGTACTAAATGGTTTTTTTTTTTTTTTTTTTTTTTTACTTTTAGAACAACGATCCACTCAACATGGGCTTCCACGGGTATCCCCCAGCCAGTCAGGTAAGACATGACGGTGTTAAATCATTTAACTGTACATGTTTTTGAGGGGGCGGGGCTTATTAAATGCAATAATACAATCTACAGTACACACATCACATTTGACAACCTATTTTTGTATATCTTCTAATGAAACAAAACTATAGAAATAAAACTTGGATATATTTTAGTCAATGTGCAGCTTGTATAGCAATGCAGATTTACAGTGCCTGAAAAGAACTCAACATACAACCATTGTCGACAAAAGTGAAAACATGTCACAACTGTGTCCAAAGTGTCAATATTTTGTGTGAGTAAGATTATGTAGCACTGCCTTAATACTCCTGGGCCTGAAATTCACCCGAGCTGCACAGGTGAAAATATAAGCAAGTTTCATTTCTATAGTATTGTTCCTTCGGAAGATATTGAAATGCTTGCTAAAATATGAGGGTGTACTTACTTTTGTGAGATACTGTGTTTGCGTGCGTGCGTGCGTGCGTGTGTGTGTGTAAATATTATATATATTAGGGCTGTCAAAACTAACGTGTTAATAGCGACAATAACACGACAAGTTAAAGCACGATTAATGCAGCATTTTTTGTTTAAACATTTTAATTAAAAATAAATATAAAAGAGACAAAACCTTTAACACAACACATTTATTCAAGACGTTTAGATATGAAAAAAATAATAAACTCCACCGAAAGATTAAAAGTAAAAAATATTTTTATAATAATATTAACTAAACATCAGCTTGCCAAACTTTAAAAAATTTAGCACCAAAATCATGATGCACACATGCCGCAATTAAAACCGTCCGTGTGGAAACATAGCAAAGTCTTGTTTGGTGTCCTGTTGATTGATAATTAACGTAATTTAAAGCCCCATAATTGCTTTAAAACATTGACAAAAATATATCGTCTCCACGCTCTATGTCGAGTTTGGTTTCTCTAATAATCAACATACATTTGTATAAAGCATCGATATTTCTCCCTGCCCATGTCGATTATAGTAATAAAAACATT
Source organism: Silurus asotus (assembly GCA_024362625.1). Classification (NCBI taxonomy): domain Eukaryota; kingdom Metazoa; phylum Chordata; class Actinopteri; order Siluriformes; family Siluridae; genus Silurus; species Silurus asotus. The sequence goes on along the minus strand of MU562415.1, from coordinate 4,173,976 downwards.
GGAAAAAGTATTAATTTAAGCTACATTTAGAACAAATACAAGTTTAAAGTAAAACACGCACACACCTCGAGTTTTGTGTAAACAGTTTTGTGCCTCTTGTGTGCAATTGCGCCACCTGTTAGCCAAAAGTCCTCGAGTTTTGTGTAAACAGTTTTGTGCCTCTTGTGTGCAATTGCGCCACCTGTTAGCGTGTGTGTGTGTGGTGGGTGTGGGGAGATGCATCCAGCTGTTTGTATTAGACAATCCAGACTCATACAGACTGCTAACCATGCTGTTTTATGAGTTCTAACAGCTGCATTTATTTATTAAATTTTTTTTTTTTTTTTTTTTTTTTAAAAGCTTTTTTTTTAATTTTTTTTTTTTTTTTTTTTTTTTAAAAGCTCGTTCTGTAGAACAAGAAATAAAATGCAGATATCACAGCACATATTAATAAATCACCGCTTGTCCAAAAGTGCTGCAGCATGTTTAGAGGCAAAGCCATTTCACCGCAGAAGTGTTTCATTAAGATTGCTGAAATTACACGCTGTTTAGTTTCTAAGTGTATAAAATAGCAGCTGGACGGTTATTGGTTGACTGCAGATCGGGATTTTTTAACATTCTCTTGTTAAAGAGCACTTGTTGTAACTTGCAATAGCATGCAAAATGTCCGCTTCATCGGAGCAAGGCTTGAACGCCGTTGACATGCTGACGTGTCTGTCGGTTTGGGTGTGTGTGTGTATAGATGTATATGAAGTACTCAATTTGGGAACACCGTGCATTTCATTTTAATTGATGTGATAAGGAAATTCCATGCGAAATGGACAGCGTGTTTATGTGCATGCATCTTCTTAGTGCTTCCAAAGCCATATATGGTATTGAACCATATCTGCATTAGTTATTGTGTGTTGTGTTTTTACTTCATACTGTATACCAAATAGGATTTGATTATAAAGACAAATGAGTTTTGCATTTTGTGATATGGATGGATGGATGGATGGATAGATAGAACTTCAGATTAAAAAAAAAAATCATATTTGGCACTAGATGTGCCTGATTTTTGTGAACAATATGCTTCTGTCACATAATTGGCTGATTTTAAATAATTGCATTAATGTTCAGGGATATTAGTGTTCCTATTATAGTGGCCATTGATGTCATATACTACACATGTATATTTTAGCCCAGACTTTGCTTTTCCAAGCAATTTAATATTCCTCAGTAGTACATTTGTGATGATTACTTGCATTGCAATATCATGAATGCATAAGCATCTTTTATACTCTGGGGTGTGTGTGTGTGTTTATATTTTGGCCTCCTGTTGGACATATGTCATTTTCACAGCGTTCTCGGCCGTATCTTTGCACATTATCAGATTGACTAGTCGCTGTAGTTAATCCTCATATCATCCCCGGTTTATCCTCCTTTCTCTCCATGTGTAATCCCTCCATCCCTGTCTTTATCCATTTATCATCATCCGTTTCACTCCGAAGCCGGGTCTCTTTCTGCCCAGTCCAGCCTGCCACTCTTTGGATATGAAAACAACGGGGAAAGACAGAAGCGACTAAAAGCATCACTCTGGACTGAAACTGCAATATTTCCATATCCGATCTAAAATTCATCCAGGCGTCGGAATATGCTTCTAGCTCGCTGTGGCTTTGTGCTGTTCCATTAACAGAAATGCGCACTCTTGACTGAACGTCCATTAGCCAGCGAGAGTGGAGCGTACGTACTGTCAATAGAGACACGGCAGGATTATTGTCCTGAACCATCAAAGGAGGATAACCGAAGCGTACTTTGTCTCGTTTTTTTTGTAATACCTTCTGGTTCCCAGAGGTGCAAACAGCCCCAATTTGCTCACCTACATGAAGACAGGAGGAACGGTAGGAGGGAGAAGAGAGAGAGAGGAAAAAAAGTTTGCAGGTGTGACACGGCAGAGGGAGGAGGTGGATGGGGGGAAGGAGGGAGGGAGCGAGCAAGCGAGTGAACGAGCAAATGGTATCTGGGCGAGGGGAGGAGAGAAGGAAGACACAAACAGGAACAGAGAGAGAGAGAGGGATAGAGAGAGAGAGAGGGGAAGAGATGAGCAGGCAAGGACGGCGCACCACAAACGACAGTACGCAAGAGAGCGTGACCGAGAGCGATCTGGAGCTGCAGAGGAGAGCGAGGTGGGGAGGGGGCGCTAGACGGAAGCAGCTAGAGGAGGGGACAGAGCGAGGGAGATTTTGAATGTGCGGGACAGCGAGACAGTAGGACAGCGAGAACGCACACAAACAGCGACAGGGTCCTGGGCCGAATACGATGATGGGACTGTATTACCCTTCCGTGTTGCCGGTAAGTCGATTTGGGTGGCATTTTTTTCTTTTTCTCAGTGGATTTGACAACTCGTGCATGTATATATATTGCATCTCTTAAGTTTCTATTTCATGTTTCGGATTCGAAACAGCAAAGCGCAAACATCCACTCGTGTGCTCTGTAGATCTTGCGACATTACATCATATATTAAATGCAAGAAGGCGACTGACATCATATCGCCCGCTTGTGTGTGTGTGTGTGTGTGTATCCGAGTGTGTGCGTTTGGGCCACGTTGACAGACAGGCCTAGACTCTTCCAAATGGCCCATGGTGAAGAAAGCGGGGTGGGGGGTGGGTGGGGGGGTGTTTGGTTGGAGAAAGAAAGTTCTTTGTTGTCCACCCTTCCAGCTGTCCCCCATAACTCACCCCTGGCTTTTGAGCGAAGGGGGCAGGTGCCTGGAAACAGTTGTTCCACCAACACTATGCCTCCTGTCTGTCAGTCTATCTATCTATTTATCTCTTTATCCTTGTCTGTCTGACTCACACACACGCGCGCGCACACACACACACACACACACACACACGCACCCCAATATAGAATATTCTTGTTGGATTGTACTTTACTTTGTTTACAGTTTACATGCACACCGCTTATAAATCTGCCTCATACCTTTGAATCCTGTTCCCTTTACAGTTTTGACCTCTTTTTTTTCCCTTTTTTTTTTTTAAACCCCCTCCCTAACTCCCTCCCTCCTTTTCCTCGTTCTCTCCCCCTCAGGCTCAAGCAGCTGTTATCTTTCTGTTTTCCTTTAAAAGTCGAGCATGCGGTGGTGGGGAATGGGGTATAGGGGGGTTTGGCCAGAACGCACTGGAATTGATTTGAAAATTTTCCCCCTATTTTTTTTTTTAAACAAAAGGCAAAGTAGGTTAAAAATAGATTCCTGGATATGAACGGAGAAATGGAGGGATAAGACTTTTCCCGTTCTTATCGCGTTATAACGGCTTTAACTCAGCACAGAGACACAGGCGGGAAGGTCCGGAGTGCCAGTGGCTTCTCACACGCCAGGGCAGAAAAGTGTTATGAGAGAAGCGGAGGGTTGTTGAAATATTTGCAGAGCCCCACCCGAGCGTGTGCCCTAAGGGGAGGGAGAGACGCCTACCTGCCATTTATGGCTTTTACACAGACTCGCACAGAGGCACACACACACGCAAATGTATTCTCACTCCTGGGAAAGCGAGAACTACACAAGGCTTAAAAGGACAAGTCTGGCTTATGCAAAAGCTCAACAGGGATCCACACGTTAAATGTGTACATGGCTTCTAGCAGTATCCCAACGTATTCGGCCGTATCCATGAGCACGGGTCACATGCACATTTTAGGGTCGCAGCCAGATTGGGATTATCCAAATTGAGTTGCGACGAGATTAGCGTCCGATCACCTAAAATTGTTCAGGAGTTTGACGCACGTTCTACAAGAGTAGAATCGCAAACTTGCGATGTTTATGTTGTAATGTGAGGTATAAAACGCAAGGTTGGACAAGCTATAAATCGAATCGCATGCCCACAAGGCAGATAAATGATCCAATGTGCTTCCCTTTGTTTTTTTGGGGTTTGCCAGAAACAATAAGTGACAAGACCTGAGAAGTTAGCTAGAGTAAATGTAACGTAGCTACTCTATGGCAAGTGACTTGTCTAGTTAAAGGCATCGATAAAAACTATGGTACTCTGTTGGGATAAACAAGAAATCTTTGGCAAACACTTAGCTATGGAACATGACAATTTTCGTTCAGATCTACGCTTTTTTCCTGAGTATTTATTTAGTTACATTTAGGGCATTTGGCAGACGCCCTTATCCTGAGTGACTTACATTTATCTTCTTCATATAATTGGGGTTTAGGGTCTTGTTTAGGGGCTCAGGAGTGGCAGCTTGGATGTGGCACAGTCCAATGCCTAAGCTACCACCTTCCCTACCTTCCCTCATCACTATTTATTTAATACTGAGGTGTTCTGCTGACCAAAGCTACTGGTTTCTTAAACGTTTCCAAACAAATGCAGATCCAAATTTTTTGGAATCAATAGTATAAAAAACCTTTTTATGAACCAGGACCACCTCAGTATCAGGCTAACAGTGTGATTTGGAAGAAAATAGCAAATATTTATAAATGCACACCCAATAATCATAAAGGATATTGATTTTCTCAGTGTGTTGAAACAAATGTTTATTTAACCATTAAAAAAGGAGTTAAGAAAAAGAAAGAGTTTCCTAATGACTTGTCCACTTCCCCAAAACTATACGATGAATCAGGACTTTAGATCCGGCAGCCATCTTAAAAGCTTTCTTCATAAAGCAGAATCACTCGACTTTCAGAACGACGCTGTAATGAACTGATCTGCCTACAGACACTCAGAGCGATCACATTCCAGCCCGTCTAACCCCCGAGACGTATTTGACTTCAATGTGTTTGGCGAAATCTTGAAGCGAATACTCTCGCGATACATTGCAAGTGAATAAGGAGTGTCGGGTAGCAAAGCTGGTGCACCGATAATAGTCAGACTCCCTGACCCTTTGATATGAATGAGCAAATTTGAGTTTTTTTTTCCTCAAACGATTGAAAGTACACTATATGGACAAGAGTATTAAGACGAATGACTTTTCCAGCCATATGTGGTTCCTGCACAAAGTGTTGCAACAAAGTTGGAGGCACACAACTGAGTAGGTTGTCTTTGGATGTGGTAGCATGAAATTTTCCATTCATTTGAACTTGGAGACGCAAATCTCTTTTAGCATGACATAATGCCTCTGTGCACAAAGCCAGCTACATGAATGGCCTGCTCTAGGGATCTGACTTCCACTATATAGAATATCTTTGCTAGAAATGCTAGAAATGGCCTATTTTACCTCCCCTACATCAGTACCTGAGTTTATTAAGTTTTATTTTACTGCGAAAGATCACGTGTTTAAATTTGGGGAAGCCGATTAAGTTTGTGATTTAGTTATCATGTCCTACATAAACACTTAACAGTTCCTTCCATTTTTGGAACGTTTCGAGCTTTATCATCGATGACAGCTGTGTTGAACAGATATTCTCAGCAAGTCGTTTTTGTTTTTGTTTTTCATTCTGTCACGTTCAGCTTCATAACAACGTGAGAAATACTGAAAGTCAAATTGAGGTTATGGGGTCTCAAAAATAAGAAATTAAGTACTGGGAGTTTGTGTTGTTTTTTTTTTTTTTTGTGTGTGTGCATCATTCTATAAAAAGTTTCCAGTGACATTTCTTCTTTCCTTTTTTTTTTTTCTTCCCCTAATCCTTTCGTCTTCCTTTTCTTTCTGTCTATGGATTTTGTCCTTTTTCATCCTTCTTTTTTTTACCGTCCTATTTTTCTTAACTTTTCCTTCCTACATGATATCTCCCCCCCCCCTTCATTTTTCATCTTTCCCCTTTTTCCTGCCTTCCATCCCTTTCTTTCCTTTTCCTTTTCCATTCAAACAATCTTTCGATGGTGTTTCGTTTCAGACATGTGCCCACTTTCAGCGCAAGGATAGCTGCGGTCTTAAAATAGACGCTCGTATGTAAATCGTTTCACAGCGATTTGTTGTTGCATGCATGCCAATGCATCTCTGTGTTTTACATAAGCGGCAAGTTTGCACTCGCGCTACAACCTAGTCGTTCATGACAGTCACCCGGCTCGTCTCTGTCCTCTCCGACGGTAATGGCTGCTGATGCATACAGCGCTAGAACAGCGTGAATCATCCAGGTTCCTCTCCATTTCAATCCAAACAGGCGTTACATAATAACAGGAAATGACTTCACATTAGCTCATCATGCGAGTATTCGGAGCAGGATTATGGTTTAGGATTAAAGGCTAGTTTTGTAAAGCACTGTCTTGTCTTCCGAATGCTCACCTGCTCTGCAAGTGTTTGGGAGAAAACGGTTTTGTGCGCTGATGAAAGTCACATGGTTTTAATCAATAATCTTTGGGATAATTCCTTATTCCTAGAGTCTCATTCTCATATCCATATTCGTTCTCATTTTTGGGTCCGTTCCAGCAGGTCTATAGGTGTTTGTTAATGACCTGCTATTGCAGTTTTAATAAACTGTGATTGCAAGGTTAAATTAAATAAATAAATAAACAAATCAAATAGAAAAAGTCCCCACATGTGCATCAGTCATCATGCGAAGCGGCTCTCAGCTCGGCCCAAACTAGATCAACTCGTTTCTCGGTCAGTTGCAGTGTGCAGAAGGAGGGGTGCATGTCAGGACTTATGCAAACATTCAGCACGCTCTGTATGCAGCATGTTTGTGTGTGTGACGGTGTGCGCGTTTAGCAGGTTTGTGTTTATGCACAAACACCTACACACATCCGCACTCGCACCTTTGAAGCACATGGCCAAAATCCAAGAAATCTCAGGAGCCCCTTTACAGATTTCTGGAGCAATGTAGATTCACGACCCGATCGGTCAGGACCCGAAGTTAGATCCCGACCCTATAAGGACAGGTGCTGACTAGCCGCTAGCCAATCGGCAGTTCGACGGACAGTCGGGACAGCAGGCCGCGCACCAGAGGTCCCATCTGGGCTTTTTCCAGAGCGTGAAATATAGAGCGAGGACGGGGAAAAAGAGCAGAGCGATTCGGGACGTTTAACGCAACACTCACCGGACACAGCGAGGTGTTTCCGCACCTCGGAAGGACTCCGATCACATCTTTATCTTAACACTTAACACTCCACTCAGCTGAGTGGTTTCAGTGCGACTGTATGGGAAAGTGCGTTAGCGTGTGTAAGTGCGTCCCAGAGCTGTGATGTCGTTATGACGTACCCAAATTATGCACTCAGCCTACTGTTTGTTAAGCAGCGATCTGCAGGGTTCATCTGACGCATGTTCTTGCCAAAAGACACAACAGTAGGAACTGTAGATGAACATATTTACGTTTTTTAAAAGAAAGCTTGATGCTAATTGTTCGAATTCCTGCTGAAAGCTGCTGGGCTGAAGGCAGCTGATTTGTTTGGAATTTCCAGATAAAGATCAACAGAATGAAACAGCGAACCAGTTTTAGCCATAGTGAGATGATGAGCTATCTTTGGTTGTGAAAAAACACCAATCTTTTGTATGAGGTAGGATGAAAATGTTGTTAGAATTTGCTGAGTCAGCTGAATTTTTATTATTTTTTTTTTTTCCCCAAATGTTATTTTTATGTAGAAGCAGTAAAATAATTGATGACAACATTCATGAGTTAACTGTCTTAAAACAATTCTAATAGCTTACCATATGAGAAGCTGGACTTCCTCTAGTCGGTTTTACGTGCCAACGTCAACACTGTATGTGAAAATAATAATAAAATATAATGAATGATTTTAAATATTTTGAGCTTTACAGCCAGCCCCCCCCCCCTCTCACTCTCACTCTCTCACTCTCTCACTCTCACTCTCTCACTCTCACTCTCTCACTCTCTCTCTCTCTCTCTCTGTGTGTGTGTGTGTGTTCTTTTTTTTTTCTTTTTTTTTCTTTTTCATGTCAATCCTCTGCGTTTCTGATTCTTATTAGCTCCAAATTGGCCTCCGAGAGCATTTAGCGATCACGGGTGAGAAAAGCAATCAGCGCGGCTGTCGAGTTAGCAGAGAGCTACATCACTCACGGGGCGTCCCACAATGCAGGCACTGCAGCTTTTATGATGGCGCTGTGACAGTCGCGCGCTAACTGACCTGTAAATAACCAGCGCTTTTTTCGCTTCTCTCGCTCCACCGCACTCGTGCACTTTGCCAGGCCGAGAGCACTGAATTATCACACCACACACAACCGCACGTCAGCACGCAGACATGTTAACTGCATTAAGAGGCTGCTTTCTCATTGCACCCTCCCCAAGCATCTCGCAATAAACACAATCGAGTTTCCTGCACAAATCGCATTTGCGCAGTTCATTTTCCCGTCTGCCGTCGTCCCGTTCCATCTTTATCACAGCGTCTGACGGCGCCTCCGCATCCCGACCGCTCTCTAACACCGCGCCTCTTATTAACACCACCGCCCCAAAGCCCCAAGATCAGATCACTTCCTGAATCGGAGGAAATGAAAGCAGGAATTCGATGCTAACACTGTAAGTATGAGCGAGTCCCCATCCAAGCATGTAGATATGCAGGCATGCACTGATGATTGATGTCTGCAATCTATTGCACACAGTATCACAATATTATTATCCTGGAAACAATAAATCAAAAGTCTTATCAGCCGAGGCAACGTGGAGGAGGTTTATATTGCATTTTTTGCTGCGGTTGGAGTTGGCGTCTGATTTGCAGCCTTTGCTCACTAGCGTCACGACAAGCACGGGAAACGCACCTTTTATTTAATCAGTAGAGATATGATGTAAAAAAAAAAACAAAAAAAACCCTGCAATATTTTGATCCTTGAATTATATGTAAATTTATAATTGTTTTTTATTAAGATTTAGAATCACATTTAATCGCTCTTGTTTATAATGTAGTATTGTAATTGAATTTATTAATTGTATTTGAATTGTTGCTCATTTTTAGTTCCAAAAATAAAAAAATGTAATGTTACGCTAAATATTTATTCATGAAATAAAAAATAGAAAATGGAACAATAAAAAATTAACATTGTTTATTTATTATAATAAATAAATGTTTGTTAATTTATATATATATATAAAAATAAATAATAATAATAATAAAAAAATGAATATTGTGATCATGTAAACTGTGTTAGAGACTGTACAGTGCTGAGCTTTCTCTCGTTCTCTCTCTCACACACACACACACACACACACACACACACACACACACACGATGCGAGCTGTGTATTTGCTGCAGTGTGACAGCAGGTGATAAATCACTTGTTCATACCAGCACAGGCAGAGCAGATAGCAGTGCTATTATTACCAGGCTCTGTCTTTTCTCTTCCTCTCGCTCTCCCACTTCTCTAGACCTCCCTCTCTCTCTCTCTCTCTCTATCTCTCTCTCTCTCTCTCTCTCCCCCTCTCTCTTTCTTTTTCTCTGTCCACACAGCACTGCCATGTAGGGAAGTGATGGAGCCTGTTTCACCATCCAGAAAGAATGTGCACTTGACAGCACAGATTTTCCTTTCCCCTCTCTCTTTTTTCCTCTCCTTTCTCTTCTTGTCTCCGTTCCTCCTCCTCTCTTCTTAATCTTTTCTCCGCATCCCCGCTCCCCCCCACACATTTCACCTCTTTTTATTTTCATTGTGCAATTGCAAAATCCTGTCTCGTGCATTTTGTTCAACTTCCGTCCTCTCCATCCGTTTTCTCTCGCTTTTGTTTCCTTCTTTGTCACACCAATTTTTTTTTTCTCCTCATCCTCCTACGAGCTCGGACTCCTTCAGGCCTCTTGTGATTTGGTTTTCTAATTTGTCTTCCTGTTGATCTTCTGCTTTACTTTTCAAATCTCTCTTCTTCATCCCTCCATCTCCTTCCTTCTATCCGTCATTGCTAGAACTTTCCTCTCGTCGTCTTTAAGTGTTTTCGAGTCGGCTATCTGGGTCATGCACTTGGACACGGTGCACAAGTGTGCACAGCTGTTGCAAGCCCTTTTTACAGCAGACTTTTGTTCAGGCACGTCACCGAATGTCGGAACACGTGACGTTTGCGTTGCAGCAGGCAGGTGTGTAGGAAGCATGTGTGGTAAATCGGGAACGGGTGGTTTAGATGGTGGCCGTCTGACTGGAAAGTTGCGGGTTTAAATCCCAGCACTGCCAAGGTGCCACAGCTGGGTCGCGAACGTAATGCGAATTCGCAGCACTGGAAGCAATAATCTTGTGAAAAGTGAATTAGAACACAAATGGACTTGTTTTTCCAATTCTAATCAAACAGAAATTTTCAGAAGAAAACATTTGACCCTTATGTTCATTGTATTCGTTTTATGTCTAGTAACAATTTTCTGGTGAAACGATGACGCTTTCTACACGATGGCAATTACGATTTATTTATAAATGAGTCTCCATTGAAAGCACAGTGCACAAGTTCAAGCAGTCCATCACAGGAAAGTCCTCAGGATGGAAGGCATTGGAGTTTCTCAGTAGCATGACAATAATTTGAGTATGATTTGGATTGCCCTCTGTATTGGAAAGCTTTTTTTTTCAAAACAATGAACTGTGTAATCAATGTTACAGATTTGACAGGTGAATAAGAAGATTAATCGAAAGCAAATATGTACAATATAGTTATTTGCTTTTGATTCCATCAGAGGCCATGTCGATTACTGAACTGTGCTGAGGAATTCTTTTTGTTGGCAAGTTGCAGTGGTATAAAATGGGGAGAAATGCTTTTATTGGAAAACCCCAGCAGTGTGTTATGCTACATCACACCACCTTGCTGTTGATTCATGGCCTAGAACTGCATATCCTATTGTGTTTAAGGTCTGAATTGTTAAAATCTCATATATCCTGTGTAAAAATATATTTATGTAGACTATTTTGTTGGTAAATATTTCACGCATTGATTACGGAGCAAATAGTATAACAAATGTTTTCTTCTAAGTAATGCTCATGTGCTACGTTCCGGCCAAACGCTTTTGCACGTGCTAGTGTATTCGTTGCGATAAAGTAATGTGCTCTGTGCTCAGTGGTACACTTGAATAGCTGCAGGTGGTGTGTGTGTGTGTGTGTGTGTGTGTGTGTGTGTGTGTGTGTGTGTGTGTTTGGCCAGTTTGCACACGTTGCACTGCTGGCTTTTTCTCCTCAGCGTTATTTGGAAGAGTATGTGTCGAGGCCATTTGCTTTTAATTATGCATGAGCTTGTCATAAATATTTAAAAGGACCCAGAAAATCCTCTTGTCACTACAGAGGTCTGGGGCGAGATGGAGAGATGGTGCTGATGGAGTAAAAGGTGTGGGAGAGAGAAAGAGACTTGAAATCCGAGAGAGGTCGTGTTTTAGACAATGGTTTTAATTGGAAGTTTCCGTTTAAGTGAAATTTTCCACCATTTAATAGAATTTTACAGACGAAATTCTGATGATAAACATCTCAAGTATCTGAGTGCCTTTCTGTTTATTGGCTCGTCGAGCAGAGCCGAGTTCTCACGCTCCATTTTGAGGAAAATAACTTCTAGCATGTTTTAGTGGAAGTGATGTAATCCAGTTTGACACTTATTATATGGAAGAAAAAAAACCAAACAAAAGCTTTCATTTCACAAACATGAGATATATTCTCCTGCAGGCGAGACAGCTGTGCTCATTAACGCATGTTCATTTTGCTAGTTTAGAGGCTTAACCACGTTTTATGCGTTGGATCCGATTAAATTTTAATACTAAGCCCTCGTGCTGGTATTGGCACGCTCTTTCAGTCCTCATAAAAAATGCGCAGATACAAAATCTGATACGGGGGTGATGCCATGTGACGTAAGCCTGGTGGATGTAGAGCTTACGAACAGCCGACAAAACGCATGCAGTCTGGGCGAAGCGCTACGACAACTTCGTACAACACGCCTATCCTGATAAAACCACTTCAACTATAAATAAAATATATATACTGTATATAAACAACTAATGGCATATATTCCAGCTTCCATTAACTTCCATTTCCACTTCCATTAAGTCAACTCGGAGAAAGAAGTCGAGAACGTTGCAGTTTTTGCACTGCCACTGCCACCAAGCATTTCCTGACCTAATGGCCACTAATATTCAATCCTCCCAGCTGTGATATTTCTGTCCCTTCTCTTCCTTTAACCCAAAAGGTGGTAAAAGCTCATATGCTCAAAGTTTCCGGATGATTAATCCAGTTACCACAATGTTTTTTTATTTATTTATTTATTTTTTGTAAATAGTGAATTGCTAGCCGTAATCAATATTGCCGACGAGCTCCGTGATCTTTTTCGGGGTTTCGTCAATTAAATTTGAGATTCAGACGGAAGTGACGGGTGTTAGGTGAGAGTGCTAAACGGATGGAGATGGAGTGACGCGTGAGGTTGAGAAGACGAGAAATGCAATAGCTTTGGCTTTCAGACACTTCCTCCATCAGGAGCTTTTCTACAATCATTAAGCGATCGCTTGAGTGCATTCTGTCTCTCACACATCACTTTTCATGCTTTTGATGTCTCCTTTCACTCGCACTCTTCCATCAGTTCATTTTAAGTGATCTCACTGGTCTCTTCCATTTCCTTTGCATTCCCCCCACCCCCCCAACCTTTGGACTACTCTGTGGAGTGGAGTCCAGCCAGCCAGTCAATTAACCCAACACAAAATCTCTTGTTTTTTTTCCCCCTCTTTCTCTACATCAGGGTTCTCAGGATGCCATGGGGGCTCAGGAAGGCCTCGTCCCCCCACCGTACTCGTCCTTTCCCCCACCTCCACCTCCACCCCCGCAGAACGGTTTGCCGCTAGACTTCGGAGGCAGCGGCATTTACCCTGCAGGGGGCCAGGGGCAAGTGGAGGCGCCTGCGGGGATCACTAACCCCCCTTCGGCCCCCAGCACACTCAACACACAAGTGAGTGTTCTCACACGAACTCGGGGCATATGGTGAAGTCGGGGGCTGTTTGCATAGCTGTCTCTTTATAAGCAACCCAGATTAGGGGGGTAGTAGTGGGGGGAGTTGATTGGCCTTTTTACACCTGTTTGAGAACATCAGGCATGGTAGAGAGATACGGCCTAATAAGCATTTTTGTTTGAATACAGCGAACTCGCCTTAGTCTCATGGTGAGAAAAATGAGAAGATGAATAATCTATTGATGCTGTATTGACATTTCTAATGCACACATGCACGCTGGCTTTATGGCTCTCATAAAGGCAGACAGATGCTTAGTGTATTGATCCTGTAAAAGGAAGTGCATTATTGTAGCATGCATACGCATTATGGCACTCAAGAACAGCAAAGTTGAAGGTTATTTGTTCCAAGTAATAGAGTTAAAGATCATAACTGCAGCTTATACTGTTGAATTCTCAGTTCTGATTGGTCAGTTGGTATTGCATAGCGCTCTATAACAACATCTTTGACATTATTGCTCACTCCAAAGTTTATATTAATACTCATATTAGTGTAGTGTATTATTGTTTCTATAGTAATGTGGGATCTTCTAAGCGCTTCACAATCGGCACTATGCGATCGTTTCGGAAGGAGTCTCTCGTTCTGACATAACCAAAAAAAAAAAAAAACACATACGAAGATGTTTTCAATTATGAAAGGTGTTTCTGCACCTCATGCGCTTTCAGCAGAAGCAACGCCTTTACTAAAGAGGAATTTCTTGCTCATATTAGGAGAAAGGCTGGTGAGGAAGCATTGTGCTCCGACATATACGATTAAAGGAAGCTTAGCAAAACTTCCACGCAGTTAAGCATGACTAAAAGGATAAAACGTACGGCCGGTTGTTCCTTACTTATTAATATCCAAATCCGTTTCATGTCCGGAGCAGTCACACACCAGTGGTTTAGCACATGCCATCTTTATTTTATTCTTTAATCTACAGTCTCATAATATAGTATTTTAACACTCCTGTGTGGCCTTGAATAAAATAAAACGTCTTTTTATTTTTTATTTATTAATTTTTTTATTCAGGCTGCCAAGGTGCAATTATGGAACAATTATTCTTAATTTTTAATTCATAAAACCTTTTTTTTTTCTTTTTCTCTTCAAGCATAACAAATTCTACTTTAATTCCACTGTTATAATGTGTTGAGGTTTTTGCTGTGGATATTTTACAAATCAAGGATATAGATTTTTTCGTGCATTATAAAACAAATATACGGGACAGACGTCATCTCGGAACATAGGAATGGTAATGATATTGAAAACATTTTCACCTCTTTCTCTCTTTTTCACTCATCTCACAGTTATCAGACGGTTCTCCCCAAGCTGAGGGCCAGTGCGTGTCTGGAAGTGGCTCAGGAGTTTCCGGGGCCGAAGACTCTGCAGACGGGAAGTCGACCCCAAAACGTCTCCACGTCTCCAACATCCCCTTCCGATTCCGAGACCCCGACCTCCGCCAGATGTTCGGGGTAACGATCCTCCTCTTGTCTTTCCCCATTACACATTTAATATTTACCCGGTATTCTAACTGGGAGAAGGTAATGGAGCTTTGTTGCAGTGTCGCCTTGACAACAGCTCGAACCACTGTTCAGAGAGGCATAACAAGTGCAAGTGTAATAAGTATTATTTCCTTATGAGCAAAATTAATTTACCAATGATCAGTCAGTGGTCTGTAGAAGACTGATCTGTTTAAGATCTTTCTGCTAATGCACCAGAACCTGCCAAAGTCTGGCCTCAAGGTACAAATCGTACTTATGAAATCATCCTTTGGTTATGATTTATCACAGCTCGCATTGTGCGCAACATGCGACTCGCACAATAATCACGCAAAGGCTATGGCTTCAGTCAGTGGAAATGTAAGCCATTTTGTAAAAGGGTTTGAAAATTCACCCAGACTGTAATGGTGGGGAGAAAAAAAAAAACCATACAGGTTTACCTCACAGGGCTTTTGTTTCAGGGGGTATAGGACGTTTTTGGCGCAGTAAGCAGAAATCGAAAGGACAAAGAAAGGGGTTGGTGTGGTGAGCCCTGAACACAACACTGCCCCCTTGTGCTGAGAAGTCCTGATTGTGATTTACTAGAAAAACATTTAATTTAACATTTAATTCTTGAAAAAAAAACTAAGTAGTATGTTACTTAAATTAAGATATCATCATAATCAAGAATGAAAACCAAAATGTATATAAAAAGGTGAGCAAGATCAATTAAAAAATAACGTATATAAATAACGTTATATAAAAAAAGGGCAAATTTGCCCGTTTAAAATATTTTACAAAGTTGTCTATAGTAAGAAAGTGGTGTAAAAGTTTTAATAAAAATATATAAATATATATAAATTATAAAACATTATTTAACATAGCAGTAAAACCAAGGCATATTCGAGCACTAGTTTATAGTGAAAAACAGAAAAACAAATGCTGCATTCATGCCGTATGTATCTGCACGTGAATGCTGGTGCTTAGCAGGTGACCACAGACCTTGTATTAAGGCTTCACTACTAGATTCTTATCTTTTTGCCTTTATTTCTTCCTCACAGCAATTCGGGAAGATCCTGGATGTGGAGATAATTTTCAACGAGAGAGGCTCTAAGGTACGAGACCCACACAGTGGTTTCTTGACACCAGCGCCGCCTGAGCGCGTCATGTAAAAACACCACAGATAAACGTTGCAGCTCGCTGTTTTTTTTTACGTCATCTTTATACGGAGTGTATCTTGTAATTGAACAAAATTTTAACAAAAGGGTTTGTGCAAAACAGCAATAGCAAGGACACTTTTAATGTCAAGCAGTCAAAAATATAATCAGTAGGTATTTTCGACTGTAACCATGGAAACAAGTATAAAAAAAATAAAATAAATACAATTTAGGCCAGGCCACTTTGGTGTCGTTTTTGGTGGATAAAAACAGGCTGGGCCATGGTGATAAATTATGCCACAACACTGGGATGGATGAATTAATGGATATCTATCTCTCTCTCTCTATCTATCTTGAAAAATAGAGAGATTTGGAAGAGGTTTGCTTTTTTACGTCACTGCTATAAATGGCTTTTTTTTTTTTTACATATAAAATATTTTCCAAATATAACATTTTTTAAATATACATTGCCTGTCAAAAGTTTGGAAACACCTTTAATGGTTTTTGAGGCACATGCATGTTAATATTGTTTACATGCAACAAACTATGGAAAAGCCAAAACTACACAGTAACTGGACAGTAAATGACTAGAAGAAGATTTGACATTTTTGGTTTTAATAAAATAACTTGTATATAAGATATAAATAAGATTGTTATCTGACTCTCTCACATTCGCAGTCAAACATGGGGGTGGCATCTTAATGTTTGTTTTTATTATTTTTTTTTTTTTTTAAAGAGATGAGAAGGTTTTAGACTTATTCTGGTTGAGAGGAATCCTGAACCAACATGGCTACCACTCCATACTTCAAACACCATGCATTTGTGAATAATTGGAATCAACTTCACCATACAACAAGACAATGAGACAAAGCATATATCCAGCTCTTAGAGAAAACTCCAGACGAATGTTTGCTCTCTCGATCATGGAACGGCCTGCCCAGTCACTGCACTTAAATCCTTTTGAACTGTTCTGGGATGAACTGGATCCCGAAGTCAGAAAGAAATCTGTAGTAAATAACACCTTTGGGAAGTTTTACAAGAGGCATGGCAGAGTAGTTCAGCTGGAAGTAATTTTGGAGAAACAAACTATCTGGAAACCAGGACGGTGAGAGTTAGTTTTTACTGAAAATTAAGTGTAACATTGATACATTTATATATTTGATTGGACAAAGTAAATAATAATAAATAAACTCCAATAACATTAAATGGCCTACATATATGCATATAAACCAAAGTAACAAACGTGTCTCTCTGAAAAACATAAATATAAAACGCTTGGTATCGGAGGTATTTATTGAATTGCGCATAAACCGTAATCTATTGTCAGCTCCAGTCACCGGTAATGCAATATATATCCAATTACAGTATCTTCTACCTCAGCACCATCTTTACTGCACACGGACAGCAGAAATCACTTCATTGAATTAGTTCAACTGTGCGTAAGGAAGCAGAATGAGATGTATCGACCATCTCTTACAGAAGAATTCCTCTAGCTAAATGGAGCAGTCATCCAGGTTTTGTGAACAAAACCACCGCTGATGGAGCAAAGTTACTGTAAGTGGAGCGTGTGGTACATCCTCCTGACGGACAAACCAATCACTGGAGAAAGAGTTTCAAAGCAAGTGTGCCAAGAACTAATATACAGTAATTATATAGTTTGAGAGAAGTGGTTAAGATGTTGGACTTCCGATCAGATGGTTGAGTCCAGATCCAAGCACCACTAAGCTGTGGGGCTCTTGAGCAATTCTTTAACCATCAACTGCTCCGGTGTATAAATAGAATAATTATAAGTCAGTCTGGATAAGACCGTCTGCCAAAATGCCATAAATGGGACTAACTGGGACTTTCAATGCTTCTTGTTTCTTTCATGTCATCAGTAATTTAATAAATCTGTCCTAAATGGTTTGATTAAATACAGATCGAAATGCGAGCCGCACTATTCAAAATAAATCTGTGAGGATTTTTTTAAAAACTACCACGTGGCCATGTGCCACAACAATATCAGTAAAATTAGATGTGCATCTGCGTATGTTTTAGGCCCGTCAAAATTAACGCCCGTTAATAACGCATTAACGCAAATTCACTTAAACCGCATAATAAATAATAAGCGACGAAATAAAATAAATATGAGGCGTAATTGAAACCTTTAACGAAGTGCACGTTTATGTACATTTAACTGCAGGGGAAAATGCGCAAAGTCTCAAATCAAGCACTGAAATCCGTCATGAAACGCATGTCCGGCAATTAAAACCGTTCGTGTGGAAACAGGAGAAGTTCGGTTTCAAAAATATTCAAGAATATTTTCTAGATATTTAGAGACTTCATGCTCATATTCACTAATAATAAATAGATATTTGCATTAAGCATCCTTATTTGTCCCTGCCCATGTTGATTTAAAGTATAAAAAATGTGAAAAGTATTAATTGAAGGTACATGTCGAACTGATAAAAATGTGATATGACGATTAGGTGATTAATTTAAATATTTGGCGTTATTTTTGCGAGCGTTTATTAATCTGCTATACAGACAGGTTTGTGGGCCTTTGTGTATGTTCTTTTTGAACATCCCATACCACATTTAGTTACCATTTCCTGGTATAATAGCCTCCACTGTTCTGCAAAGATATGATTTTGTGCTTCACTTCCTCAGTGCTAAGAATTAGTTTGTGGAAGAACCATGTATGGCTGGAAAAGTCAGGTGTCCCAGTAAATTTGTCCATATAGTGTACATCTAGCCTACAGCATGTACATTTATTATAAAGTACACGCAGTCCAGCTCTCTGCAGTGCACATTGTGTTTCATCAGTCGTCTCCTGTTGATGGATTTTGGACACAGCGTTCTGGAAGACGGCGTCCCTCGCCAAATCATTCTGTCTTATTGACGCTGTCACTTTCTTCCCTCCAGGGCTTCGGCTTCGTGACTTTCGAGAACAGCGCGGATGCTGAGAAAGCCCGAGAGAGGCTGCACGGGACGATAGTGGAGGGCAGGAAGATAGAGGTAAGCTTTATATCTGTCTTGATTGCTCCTCACCAGTGACCGATTGTGCTTCTCTAGCTGTGTGCATGGGTGTGTATGGGTGTGCATACGGGTCTTGGGTGTACATGTGCTCCGGTCTGGATAAACAGGTGAAGCATGTTTGGAGGGTGTTTGGCATGTTGTCCTCAGGAAGCAGCTGCATGGCAGAAAAAGTCTGACTTGAATGTATTTTTATTAATTTTTTTATTATTTTTTTTATTTTTTAATGAACGTCTTGGGTCCTGCCTGCTCGGTTTGATCGCCACTGCTGCTGGGATGGAAAGATGCTCCGTTATAAAGCATGCACGCAGACACGTGTTGATAATCAGTTACCCGATATTCTACTCACTAGAACAAAGACAGTTTGAGTACAGCCCTCGTTTGGACAAATTTGAAAGCTGCATCGCAGGCGTCCTTCACAGAAATCCTTCGTACAATTGAACTACACCTGAACAAGATGCTTTATTTATTTACGGTTGAAGGAACACAGCCAAAAACTACTTGAACGTTTTAGCAGCTGGACTGCATTTAAAGTGAATTACCTCAAGTTAGCAGTGTTACTTTGCACACGAGTCTTTAACGAGCCATACTTACAGCTCAGCATCAAGTCTCTACTAATGAAGCTACTAATAGCTAGCTAGTTACTACCATTTATAATTAAATTAGGTTAGCTACTAAGTTATCTTACTAATTTTATTACTTTGTGTACCAGTAGTATTACTTGCTAGCTAGTTTATATACTAAATTCAGAAAATAATGGAATATGTCTGTATTTTGCATTTTATTTAAGCAAATCGACTCAGACTTTATCATCTGGATTAAAAATTTAAACTTTAGGATAAAAATCCTAGCAAAAAAAAAAATAATTTCAGATGTTTTCAGCCATTATCTTTGTATATGCTCTTACAGTTAGCATTCAAGTAGTGTGTATCAACAGTTATCATGCTTGCTACCATGCAAAAGACTAAAGCTGTTGTTATTTAGCCATATATAATACCAGACTAGTAGCCAGAGTGTTTGCTACATTAGCCTTATAGATCTTTTATACAGCAAACATGTCCTGGGTATTCGGACGGGTACGGGGAGAAATTTTTATCTATTTGAAATATAGTCAGGTCATTTTCAGGTTGCAGTAAAAGGGGATAGGATTGTCAGCACATGACTACTTGCATGGTTTGGTTATTTTGAGCATGTTGAGGAATGCTTGTTTTAGCCAATCATGTTCCTCGATTTGACCCGTTTCCTGCTCTTTGCTTGTCACCACAATGTGTTGCTGATTATTTTATTTTAAATACCTGCCGTGAGTGAGTGTGTTCTTTTATTTTTATTTTCCCCCATTTAACTAGCGGTATATGCCACTGATTCTTAAAGCTCATGAATGTACATGATGATTCCTGTTCACTGTCGCAGGCAGTGCCATTACGCTGGTTGGTTCTTCATTTTTGCTTGTTTTGACTCTTCTTTTGTGGAGTTTTCTAGAGGGTCGTCTCTTGCTTGAAGTGTGTAATTCTTTCTTCGTCTTAGTGACCTTTTAACGCATGTAGACTGTGTGTGTGTGTATGCGTGCGTGTGTGCGCGCGTATGTGTGTGGAAACAGATTCTTTTCCTACCCTCTTCATAGACTCATGATTTTAGGTTTTTCACACGAGACTTCAGCACTTAGGAGTGTATTGGCCTCTTTTTTTCTTTTCTTTTGAGATCACCAGAATGTTCTGCATGGTGTATTTATTTTTAATTTTTTTTTCTTCCCCAAGGCTGTGTGTAGTCTTGTGTTTGGGGGGCACTGGGAGAGGGGGAGGTACTTTTAGTGATGGCGGCTGAATCTGTTGTTTGTCTTTTATCGAAGTGGTGTAGACGTTGTTTAAGTGCATGATGCCTGGAGGACTCTCTCTAGCTCCCCTTTAGTGTCTATGGCTGCTTGTGTTGGCTGTAGCTAGCATGGGTCTCAGACACCACCTCCCCTTCACCTTCTTTTCTCCACTTCCACCCCCTCTCTCTCCCTCCCCTAGCCATCCTTCATACCCTACCCACGCGGCTCATGGGGAGAGGCCATGCTCGCGTCGGAGCTGGGTTTTGTTTTTGCATGACTTTTCTTCTTGCTGATTGCTCCCATATAAAATAGTACAGCTGAATTTCATTTTGTTAGATGTTTTCCTGAGCAAATCAATTCTATGGGGTTAAAAAAAAAAAAGGACTTTTGGGGTTTATGGTTTGTTCTGAACAGATGGCATGTCCTCTTTTGATTGAACATTGCATTTTGTGGCGGTGTTTTCCATTTTTTGTTTGTGTGTATAAATGTTTGGGGAAGAGTTCAAGAGAGAGGATTAGAGACAGCTAAAATCTTCTCATATCTGCCCTTTTTTTCCCCCCCTCACCTTTCCTTTTTTTTCTTTTTCCATTTTCTTTTTGTCTTGATGGCTCTTTCCCACAGATTAGGTGCCCACCTTAAGCGGAACTGTTGTTCCCTAACAAAATTTGTCCTTTGAGGAGTCATACTTACCTCAGAGGGTGGACAATATTTATTTCAAATAAGACACAATTGGAAACGATTATTGATTTAATCTTGGTTAATATAAAAGTAATCTTAAACCCTGAAAAGCCTTGATACTATGAGTCAATAAAAAGAATACTATTTTCCAAGATAAGGTAATGTAAATGACAAGAAAACTCAGCAAATGCTGTGGTGAAAAATTTTGGAGCGACTGCTGTGGTAAATGTTATCTAGCCAATTAGCAAGTGTTTGGTTTTCTCCATTGTTTGGCACAAAACTAGCTAACGATATCTAACTTCCAACACAGCATGCCCTCCAAACACATTTACTGTAGCATGTGCTGTGGTGATGTTTGCTCGCTTTTGTATCGTAAATGCCGAGCCGTTTGGAAAGCAGCAAACCCTAGCTAACTAATATTTACCACAGCATTTGCTGTGTTAAATGTTTTTTGGAGCAGAAATGTTAACTGATATAGAAATGGGGAGGAATAAAAAAAAAAAAAAAATCTAGCTAAAAGCTTAGATAGCAGGTAATAGTGTTTCCTGTGGAGAATGATGTTTGAGGAAATGCTGTGTTAAAGCATTGCTAGCTAGTTGTGATGTTTTCTAGCTAACCAGCCAGCTAATGCTTGAAATTAAGACAGGACATAATCCTCTTTATTTTCCAGAGAATCCTGAGACAATTATGTGGTTGTTCTTGAATTAGTTCATACAGTGGTGCCAGGACCTTGTCAGTGGAAAAGGTGCAACTCTATCCATCTATCTCTCTGTCTGTCTGTCTGTCTATATCTCTGTATTTCTTTGTCTCCCTCCGTCTCTCTATTACCTAAATCCGAGTTTATGCATCAAATGTCACCGTCTGCATTCATCTTTCTGTTTTCATTGCTAGATTCACTCAGTCATCACTAGTTTCTCTAGCTTTCTGACTGAAGGCTTCAGTGTTCATGCATTTCGAACATGTATTTGTGAATGCGCTGAATTATTTAGCGAAGCGAGCTCTTCAAACGCTTTAGTCACTTCATCCTGTAAACGAGACTAACACACTACCTGTTTGTTTCTTAGCCTCCCCGCTTTTAAAACCCTCAGACGGTGACCTGAGATGCAAATCATTCTAACGCGTTTACTCGTCTCCCATTATTTAAATCCTTACGTTTGTGCCTCTTTTGCATCCTATAAGTTTTCTTTTTAGCGAAGCGAGCTCTTCAAACGCTTTAGTCACTTCATCCTGTAAACGAGACTAACACACTACCTGTTTGTTTCTTAGCCTCCCCGCTTTTAAAACCCTCAGACGGTGACCTGAGATGCAAATCATTCTAACGCGTTTTCTCGTCTTCCATTATTTAAATCCTTACGTTTGTGCCTCTTTTGCATCCTATAAGTTTTCTTTTCCCTTTTGAAAATTCATCCTCTCTCTCTCTCTCTCTCTCTCTCTCTCTCTCTCTCTCTCTCTGATCTGATTGTTCTCATTATTTGTTATATTAGGCATTTTTTTTTTCCTTTGGCCATTAGCCTACTCTGTTCATATTAAATTTTTTTTATCCTAAAAATTTTTTTCTTTCTGTTTCCCTGACGACTTCTGTGTTGTTGTTGTTATTGTTATCGTTGTCAGTCTCCACGGTAACCGCTCGCGTGTCGTCATGCCGTTTCCTGGCACATGGTAAGTGTGTGTATGTACGGCTTCATTCCTGAACCACCCCACAAACTCCAAACTCAACCTCCTCCCCTTTACACATACACCACCACCCCCCTCCCCCATTCCTCCTCACCGCCTGCAAAAACCCACCTGACCTTCTCTGTAGTCTTTTGCTGTAGCTAGGTTTTTACCCCCCCCCCACACACACACTGGTGTTCTTTATCATGCAAAAGTTTATCACACAGCAATCATTCAGCGAAATCGAGCTCTATCCTACTCTGTAAAACAGCTGATGTGGGATTGAGGAAGTCACAAGAGGTGGGGGTGGGGGGTGTTTGGGGTGCAATAACGCTAACTGCTAATAAACACGTGTAATTACACTGCATACGATACCAGTTTAGAGTGCATTTTCAAACTTTTGGAGTGCATGAATATGAATAGATGAACTATTATTGATCACGGTTCTTCAAATGGAAACAAACCCTTTCTTTTGTGTCATGGGGTACACATTCTTTCATATGTAGAAATCTTGAAATAAGAAATGAAACACAACTGTTATAGGAAAATATCATCACAGAATGGTTTGATACAATTACCACTGCTATGTATTTTCCAATAACAGTTTCTATACTAAACTGTTTTATTTTTCTTGTACAACAGCGATTCGCCTGTGGGAACGATGATGCAAGTACTTTATATCCGGTTATAGATCCAGTTAGTAATGTTTGACATTAGCGAGTTAGTTCCTGTTATCACTTATTCTATAGTAGCTATAATAACCAGTTCATATTAAGACAATAATCACAGTTACCAAAAAAACAGCTGCAGCCACAAAGAGCAACAAAATGACTTGTACGTATCTCTGAAACTGGAGACTCCTTCCATAATCGTTTTCTTAAAGGATACGCCACCAAGTTGGAGTTCATATATCATATTTTTGTGAAATCACAACATTAGTGTGTGTTTAGTTGTTAATATATATTAGCGGTGTATCGGTACACATAAATGTACTGTTTTTTTTGTTTGTTTGTTTTGCATTTTTTTTATTACTATTAAACTTACAACAATGGTAGTTGTATCAAAAAGAAATGAGTTAGTGCAGTGACTCTGTGGCTACTCACTCCGTACCAGAAATAGGATTTGTTTTGCATGCCCTTGAAAACGCTAAAGAATCAATAGCGCTAGCATTAGCCGCTAACCAGGAAGTGGCCAGCAGCTAATGCTAGTGATATGGATTCTTTAGCGCCTTATGTTCCAGCTTCAAAAATGACAATTGACAATGACACTTACACATATCAAGGCAGTGAAAGAATAAAGAATGTAGGGGAATTAAGACATTAGTTTAGGTATGCTGAAATAAGTAGAATGGTTAAGTAGATCATATCTTTAGAAAACAAAGTTTTAAAGGTAAACCACACATCTGTATAGGGTCTAACAAATGTCAATTATTCAATAAAAATTTTCCACTTATTTAATTTTATTTAATACATATAGTTTGTCGACTTTATTTGATCCCTCAACTTAATCAAATAAGTGTTGCATTTAATTTATTCTATTATTTTGTATAAAATATTGTAAAAATAAAATCATTTAAAATTGTTTTTAAAATGTGAACTGTTCAAATGTTGATCACAAATGTTAATAATAGTAATAAACTGCATTACTAAAAAAAAAAACCAACAGGTGAAGCAATTTTAAGTTTTGCATTTCTTTCCCCTAACCATACTGATCCATGATAAAAAAAAAAAAAAACAAGATACGTACCAAAACGTGAATTTTATTTACTGTGCAACCAAAACAGTTTTAGAGCTGCTCTCATAGAAAGTTAAAAAAAAAAAAACCAACAGGTGAAGCAATTTTAAGTTTTGCATTTCTTTCCCCTAACCATACTGATCCATGATAAAAAAAAAACAAGGTACGTACCAAAACGTGAATTTTATTTACTGTGCAACCAAAACAGTTTTAGAGCTGCTCTCATAGAAAGTTAATCATCACCTTCTGACCAATCAGATTTGAGAACACAACAGCGCTGTGGTATAATGTAGATGTATGTTTCCCCCCCCCTTAGCATGGTATACTGTAATAATGGCATGCTGAAGCACAGATGATGGACATCCAACCTCTCAGTAGTAGTATGAATCACTGTTTATAAGCTAATGGCTGCATTTTGCATTTCATCGACACAAAGGTTGTGTAGCGTGTCATCGAAAGAAGTGTCATAAATCTAGTTATGTAAGCATTCAGCTGTCCCGCTCAGCCACGGGGTCGCTGTTAAAAAGCGCAGCTTGGTTTTAGCAACCGCTGCAGCAGCTATTCGCGCTGAACTCGGTGGGCGTCGTGCCATCACGTCTCTTCCACATTCGCACGTTAGCCGCCTCTCTCACTCTCCGAGTTCGAGTCCCGCTGTGATGTTTTATTCAACAGAGTGGAAGATCTCACGCAAAAAAGAAAGATGAATCTTTATTAAATTACAGCCATGTCTCGCGTCTCGACCACCCGCCAAGGACCACAGGCTACTGACAGAAATGATGTGCTCCCCTCCTCCTCCTCCTACTTCATCTCCTTCTCCCTCCCTCCCTCCCTCCACCTCTCTCTCACTCTGTCTCTCTCTGTCTCATTCTCATCGCCATTAACACATAATCACTCCTCCCCCGCACTGACATGGCTGATGAGATTCTTCCAACAAATTCTTTCATTCCCCCAACCCCTCGTCCGCCCCCGTTCATTTCTTCTCTCCATCCGTCCGTCTGTCCATCCTGTATGTTTCTAATGAGCGCTACACATCAGCGAGTTGATTCCTCCCCAAAGACACATTTAGGATGTTTTTTACCCATCATCCATCTGCCCAACTCTGCCAACCGAGGAGCTGCTGAAGATATTGATTATTGTGTAGGATGAGAGTTGTGTACACCCCTCCCCCCCTCCACACATACATACACACACTCTCCCTTTCTTCTTTCTCTCCCTCTCTCCCTCTCTCTCTCTCTGGGAAATTGTCTCTCAGGCGATATTACTCCCCTTATATTCACAGAGGGGTGATTTTCTGTTTATTTTTTATTTTGGCTAAACCCAGAGCTTGTGTTTCGATCTTGTGTGTGTGTGTGTAATGATGGTGTTTGCATATTGGTCTTTGGTGTGTGACGGATCAGTGTCAATGCCTGCCAGTGTTTGGCCTTCATGATTTGATTTGTTGTGTCATGTGACATATGCATCTCTCTCTCTCTCTCTTTATCTCTCCATCTCAATTTCTCTTTTTGTTTTTACTTTCTTTTTTTTTGTTTGTTGTTTTTTTTTTACCTTCGGGTTCCTTTTGTTGCTCGCTGTCAGGAATCAATGACAAGCTTCATTTCATTTAACACACTTTGGCATTATAGTTTATGATACAATGGCTCTTTTTCACTCTGTCTCTCTCACTCGATCTTTTCTTATGTCGTTCATTTTATTTTTCTTTCTCTCCATGTGCCCTTCTCTCTGAATGTGCACTGCGTCTCTTTTCTTTTTCCTGCATCCCTTTCCCCCCCTCCTCTCTCTCCTGTTCTCTTTCTCTGTATTGAGGTGTTATGAAAGGGGGTGAGGTCTGGGCTGCAAAAGTGTTTTGATTGGTCCATATGCTGCATCCGATGCTTGCTGATTGGCTGGCGTTTGCTCATTTCCTGGTCATGTATCGAACCGTAATTGGCTGAATGTGATTGCGCTGAATGGTGTGCATTTTCTGAATCTCATCATGTTGAATCTCCATCTCGCTCTCTCTCCCTCTCTCTCCCTCTCCCTCTCTCTCCCTCTCTCTCTCTTTCTCTCTCTCTTTCTCTCTGCCATATTTAGAGACGGAATGCACAGTTTGTTCCTTTGCTTCAATGCCAATTTATTTCTCGGTTTTTTGTTTGTTTATTGATTCTGTGTTGGATGATCAGTGGGAATGCCGTGCATGTTGGGGGAGGGGTCTTTTAAGCAATATAAGGGAATATCATTGAGTTCACAATTTCTGCTTAAGTTCCAAATATCATCCCCAACCCGACCGAATGTCACAGAATATAATTTAAAAAACTATATTTTTAGTCGATTCTTGTTGCCTCATGTGCAGAGCTTTATTGACTGTACAAAAAAAAATTATTTAATATATATGTGTATATATATAATTTTATACCTAAATACAGAAACCCTGAAACAGAAATCAGTTCCCTGTACAACGCAATCAAATTGACGGATAGATGTAAGATTTCAGTGCATAACAGTAATAAATATGCTAAATCAGAAATATGCAGAGTGTTAAATGTTATGCTTGCTCTGAAGCCAGATCCGAGTGGTCGCACTAAGCTGTTTTTTTTCTGTCTGTCGGGGCCAGGTGAACAACGCTACAGCTCGAGTGATGACCAATAAGAAGCTCGTCAGTCCATACGCTAACGGAGAGGGACTCAGTGCTCTGCCTTATGGTAAAGTACAGACACAAACACACACACAGACCACAACATGCTAATTAATGTGTGTAATGCTGGAGGTGCTCACGTATGCACATTTAAAATACCATGACTTGTGGTTTATTTCTGGAGGGGGGGGGTTATATTAACAATATTGCCACTTCTGGATCCCTTTATAGCAGCCTTACTTCTTAAAGCCTCCACAGTCCTGATATGGCAGCCTTTGATCATTATATTGGCCACTGGAACACCAATAATGTATTGCTCTGTATTTTTGTGTGCAGAGCTCATGCAAGCACTCCAGATAGGAAGGCATTTCTTAAAATAGGGGGTTTCACTAAAGCATTGCCGTTTAATTGACTGGTATTGACCTTCAATAAGAAATTGAGCATGGCTAGGCAAGAATTGCTATTTCAAATGTCCTCAGCATCTTTTTTTGTTTTTTGGTCAGATGAATATATACCCAAATTATCTACCTCTGATATAATGGAATATAATAGAACTTCCTGGAGTTTGACATTTCGCCACTACGAACTATAGATTTATCGATTGCCTTAATTTATAGACAATACTTATCAGTGTTTTATTCAATTAATTGTGGTGAGCTTTTACATTTATTATTTTGTGTTGTTGATAACCAGTTAGCTTCTGTTTTGGTTTCTGCTTAGTTTTTTTGTGATGGTTATCCATAAGTTAAGCCCCCCATCAATTTCACTAAAACAATAAAACAATGTTTGGGCTTCATACTGGCTTTTATATTTGATTGTACCTCCCAATTATGTTCATTAGCCAGTTTTAGCCACCTTATTTAGAAGAGTGATTATTTGATGTTGAAAGAGGGAGGGAAAGCATACTTCTTCCTCCATCAAATACTGCATGGCTGTGTATATTCTCCTGGACCCCTGGCTATAGGCGGCCATGGGATTTTTTTTAAATAATTAATATGAGCTTAAGATACTTCATTATGATAATAGGGTGGATGCTGTTTTTATAAATGTAACCACATTTCAAAGCAAAAGTCTTTCTTTTTATTGTCTTTCCCCTTTCCCCTTGTCCCTAGTAGCTGGTTGGAAGCTGAGCCCCATGGTGGGTGCTATGTATGGGCCGGAACTCTACGCAGGTGAGGTTTTGAGTATGTGCTTTCTAATTGCATGTTATCTATCCAGCTCTTGCTGCGTCTTACTATTATTTCTATACCAGGCGCTCGTCGAAGTCACATTCTCGTCCTTTCTCTTCATCCCAGTGCAGCATATTAAATCATCTAAAATGTGGTAGATGTTTAGCTTTTGCTTTCTCTATAGGGGAAAAGAGATTTGGAGGTTAGACAAGACTCAAAATAACATTTTACAAATGCTGCTTCTCTATCTTCAAACATTTAAAGCTCTGGCATGGAGAAGTTGGTGTTGAATCTATATTGATCTCAGATGTTGAGCTAATCGTTTAAGAGCACCGGGTTAACCAACTCCAACTGTCTGTATAAGACTGTAGAAAGGACATTACTCATCACACACTCTGGTACTCAAATTATTTCTCACTCTCTGGTGTTTGTGATGTTTGAATGATTTGTAATCGCACCCTTGGTGTCACCCAAATGAGGATGGGTTCCCCTTTTGAGTCTAGTTCCTCTCAAGGTTTCCTCCTAATACCATCTTACGGAGGTTTTTTTTTCTCTTGCCACAGTCGCCCCAGGCTGCTCATCTTGGATAAATACACATACATTTCAATCTAAGACTTTTGTGCTATAATTCTTACATTCTGTAAAGTTGCATTGAGACAATGTCCAATGTAAAAAGCACTATAGAAATAAACGTAAAATAAAAATGAATTGAATAGGGGGACGTTCATTTTTGCATTAGTGGATACACTCGATTTGTACTCATGAACTGCTGACGTGATCATAAAGACATAAAGAGCAAAACATAAATAAAAGCAAATGTCGGACCCTGTAAATGGCTGAACGGGTGCTGTGGATGTCCTTCGTCATGAACGGTCTTGTGAGGATCAGACTTGACTCAGTACGCTACATTTAAAATGACTTTCTAATTTATACACATTATATATGCAATCGATGCACTCTTGTTGATTATTTGCTTGTCTATTAAATGCTTTCACTTCCTGTCTTGCAGTTCCAGGGTTTCCGTATCCCACTGCAGCTGCAGCGGCAGCAGCCACTACAGCCGCCACCTTCAGGGGAGCCCACCTGCGGGGTCGCGGCCGGCCCGTTTACGGTGCTGTTCGCGCAGCAATACCGCAGCCCGCGATTCCAGCATACCCAGGGTAAGACACACACAAGCACACACACAGTCACACACTATCTTTTCAACTTTAACAGTTAAAACCTCACTGTTTAACACACACTCTAAATGCTTCATTAGCTGAATGAGGTGTGTTACAGGATAAAGATTGTGCTGTACAGGAAATTCTAACGCTGTAGCGCTCGTAGTTACATCGAACAACTTAGACTTTTAAAACCAAATTGAAGCAAGAAAAACGTACACAATTTCTTAATTACCTCAAATCTAGCTGATTAGCCGCAACATTTCGAGGCTAATAGTTTCTTTGGTTTAGTCCTGGAGCTCTGAGGTGAACGCATTTAACAGTTATATTTATGTTCATACTAACAAATTTAATAAATTTCATATGTATGTGAACGACACAAAGCCACAAGTCCAGCAGGGGATTTTCTAAATTGTATGTAAATTAGCTTTGACAAGCTATCTAAATAATTAGCGCCGATGAGTCCTCAGACCAGCCATATGTTTCATGTGGTCTTAGATTTTTTTCCAGTTTGGAATGTGCAGTTTATTGCAAATAAAAAGTAGAATGTGGTTTCAGCTTGTCCTCCTAATAAACATGTCTAGAGACATGAACAAATAAAGCTGGGAGTTGCAGAGATCGCTGGTGCCTCTAATGCTACAGCTAGCTTGTGTTGCTAACAGGTCTACTACTAAGTAAATCAAACAGCCACTGATTAATGCATTGCTTTCATTTGTGCCTAACTAGTTAACTTTAGTAGGCATGTACCGTCCCTGTTAAAATTTGGAAGCCCCTAGTCTAGATGGTTTTTAAGAGACACGTGCATGTCCCTTTTTGTTTATATGCAACAAACATCTTTTAGCGGTTTTGAGATTTACTTTGACCAAACTAATATATAAATGTACAGATATTACACTTTATTTCCATAAAAAAATCCCTCCCTTATCAAGGATAACAGCTTTACACACTTTTGGCATCTGGACAGTTTGTTTCCCCCAAATATGCAGTGGAAATTCTTTGCCATGCCATTTGTAAAAGGTGTTCTTGACTAGTTGAAGATTTTTTTCTGATGTTGCGATCCAGTTCAATAGGATTAGGCGAGGAGACTGGGCAGGCCATTTCATGATTAATAACATCCTACCATATAGCTATTGTGCTGGATAGGCCACTCCCACAATTACGCACAGTCAGTTTGTTAGTGTGAATGTAGGATGCGGAGTCACTCATCGTAAATATTTATCGTGACTCTAAACTCTAAATGTGCAAAACTTCATGACGTCCTTCTGGTATTAATGGATTCAATTTCAGTATTTATGGAAAAACGTTGCCTCATAGCTTTGGAGTAAGACCGAAGTAAAAAAAAAAATAGCAGTTACATTTGAGGTACAATCGTTCAGGGACTTTTAACCGTACTGTGTATTCGATAAACCGCTAATAATACGGATTAATTCAGGTTTTTATTTTGATTGTTTTGTTCCTGTACTTGCACTCTGTTGATTTGTGCATGTTGCATGTGTTATTTTTTTGGGGTGCTGTGCTTTTTACAAAATTAAATCCAAATGCCGATCACTGAAATGACACCAAAAATGCCACTTTCATCGCTATTCACATTTAATTAGCTTTCCAGCTCAGTGCTGTTTTAGAGTAGCATCTTTAACGATCGGTTACAACCCGACCCGATGAAAGCGGCATTTTCACTGTGCACTGCATGTGTGTGTACTAATTTCCTCACCTCTTTCTCTCTCTCTCTCTCTCTCTCTCTCTCTCTCTCTCTCTCTCTCTCTCTCTCTCTCTCTCTCTTTCTTTCTCTCCCCTTCCTTCCACCCTCTCTCCAACATTGTTTGTTTTTCTTTTCCATTCATCTTCTGCCTCTCCTGACATGGCCACTCTGTGGCACTCTTTCTACACATTTTGCTTTTCTTTCTGCTCTTCTCATCCTTTCATCTTTCTTGACTTTTCTTGTCCTTGCTTTCCTTTTTTCTCCCACCCCCCCTTGTTTCTTCTTCTTTCTCAATCTCGTGCTCCCTCTCTTTCTGTCTCTCTCTCTCCATCTCTCTATCTCTCTTTCTCTCCCAGCGTGGTGTACCAGGATGGTTTCTATGGGCCCGCAGACCTCTATGTAAGTATCGCTCCCTCTCTCTCTCTCCTCCTCTTTTTTTCTCCTCATCCTCTTCTCTTTCTCCTTCACTCTGAGTCAGAGTGGTTTGCAGGATGTGTGACGGCGAGCAGCATGGAGTCGTCTCATTCGGAATGACAGCAGATCGGCAGTTTTTCCTCCTAAATTTTTATTCACGAGTCGTTCGGCCAGTCCATCGACACAAGCAAGCTCAATCGTTTATTGAACATATAAATCTGACCTTCAAAAACCCATCAAGGTCAAACTGCAGGTCGACGAATGGACGGCTCCATGCGCGTGTGCGAGAGCGGCATGAACCTGAGCGTCTCTGTGTATTTGTGTGTACGTATGACAGAGAGCGAGTGACTGAGCGCCTGCCTGTGTGTTTGTGTGTGTGTGTGTGTGTGTATGAGTGTGTGTGTGTCCAGGTTGACGATAGCTCTTTCTGTTCTCCCCGTAGAATAGTGTTTCAGGACTCTGTGGTTAGTAGCAGATTGCCGCAGGTAGGGTTTCTCTGATGGATAGTGTGCATCTCTCGTTCTGACTGACTGATTTATCAATTAATAAATTTGTTTGACATATTGATTGTTTGAGATTGTTAATGCGTTTCTGTTTCCCTACTAACTCACTGCAATCTGACATGGGTGAAGGGAAGGGGGAGAAAATGATCCAGCATAAGAATTGATTTTCTGCTGCCTTTCCACTCACGTGAGAGAGAAAAAACTTTCTGTTCGAAGGAATAAACAAGCAAATGTGGTGGTATTTAAAATAAATGTATAAAAAAAGGCATGTGCCGATATATTTGTGTATATATATTTATTTTTATATATTTATTTAATAATAATTTGTCAAATATTTACCATTTATTACTATTGGGTATAAAAAAATATTGAACGCATTGGCCATTATACTTTATATTGGCCATTATACCACATGGCATTACAATGTGAACCAAAATATACTGAATTGAATCCTACTGAACCGAATCGTACTAAATTGGTTCCAGGTCTTTCTGAACTACATCACAATGAACCGAATTGTACTTTACTGAAACTTACTGAGCTGAATCATATTCAGGACCCTCTCTGTATGCCATAATAGCTAGCTCATTGTTCATGTGTCATTTATATTTATAAATATCTCTCTGTAACCTCATAATCAATTGACATCGAGATCATAAATGAGCTATTATGCCAGGTCTCATGACTATTCCCTAGCTGACCATTTGTTAAAATAGGAAACGATTGAGTTGCCAATAACAGTATGCCCTGAAGTGTTTTTATTTTTCTACATTTTATTACGAAATAGTTTTTTTCTTTT
Organism: Silurus asotus; assembly: GCA_024362625.1. Taxonomy (NCBI): domain Eukaryota; kingdom Metazoa; phylum Chordata; class Actinopteri; order Siluriformes; family Siluridae; genus Silurus; species Silurus asotus. The sequence goes on along the minus strand of MU562415.1, from coordinate 4,141,348 downwards.
TTTTGTTTTTTGGTCCATTTATATTTATGGTTAATGGTGTGGAACGTGCTCTAGGTTGGGTCCTATTGTTTTGTCGTGTTCCCACATAGTCATTATATATTAGCATTTGTTCTACCAACCTTCATTTTTCAGGCTGATGAATCTTTACATCTATCAGGTATAAAAACCGATACCAATAGTTAGGTTGGATTGCCGATAACCAATAAATCGACCAATAGCTAAAAAAAACAAAACAAACGTAACACGTACTGTACAAGTACTGAAGTTAACAAAAATAAAAACAATGCTAAATTTTGAAAATGTGCTAAAGGAAATAAATATAAATGTATTAATAAATATAATTAAATAATAAATAATAAAATATAATTAATATAACAAAACATGTGGTGTCAGTTATTCGCCTCTAGAGGCCGCTCTTGTGAGAACTGTGGAACTGAAGCCGGAAAAACTACCAGTATGGATTTTTTGCCGATAGTTCCAGCAATCGAATATCGGTGCCGATTAATTGGTGAAACCGGTGAATTGGTTTAAACTCTATATATATATACACACGATATGCCAGTCAGGAAAAAGCTGATTTCTTCGCATTTTGTATTTATTAATATACACCAATCTCTGTAGACTTGATTTTGTGTCTTCCAGAAAGTACAAGCGATTATCAGCACATGCCTAATAACGTGTTTCCCACTCAATCCTGCTCTAGCTCCATTTCCAAATCTCCATTTTTCCCCAGACGTGTGGAGTTTTCCAGCCGAAATCCGATCTGGGTCCCCAGTGCTTTTAGTTATTTAGCTGTAAAGAAATGATCTTGTGATTCTGACCCCTTCCCAGAATCTCCCCGTATCTCTGTCTCACTGTGGCATGCTGACTGGAGCAGTGTTGGCATGCAGGCACACTTACCGCCCTTAGATACCTGCTCTCACCTCCCCATACCCCCTCCCCTCCTTCCTCTCTCAATCTCCTTTTCTTTCCTTTCCACCCCTTTGTCCTTCTCTCTATTTCCTGTTTATTTTTCTAACCTCTTTATCTCACATTTTTTGAGCTGTTCTTTGTTTACCTTCTTTAATTTTTTTTCTTGTCTTTTATAGTTCCTTTCTTACTATCCTGTCCTACTTACTTCTAGTTTATCAGACTGTTTATTTCTATCTACCTAGTTATTATTATTTTTTTTTTTTGCTTAAGAATTTGTTTTTTCAATTTGTCTTTCCTGTCCCCTTTCTTTCCCCAGTTATTTTTCCGTTTATTTCGTACTCTTTCTTTTTTTTCTTCCTTTTTTACTTTTTACTTTGATTCTTACGTTCTGTCTTATTTGGTTTCCTACTTTCCTCTTTCTTTTCTCCTCTCTCTCTCTCTCTCTCCCTGTACCCCTGCTCTCGCCCACCCTCCCTGCAGGTGTGTGGTGGAATGTGGGAGTATTACTTGATTGGCTCTAGGGTAGAATGCAGTGGTGTGATTGGCAGAAATCGCTTGTTTATTTTTTATTTTTTTGTTCAGTTTGGGGTGCATGCTGTCTGTATGCGTGTCTGTCCGTCTGTCTACTTGTCTGTATGTCTGTCTGTCTGTCTGTGTGGTTGTGGTGCCACGAGTGTGAATGAACGTTACCCTTAATCTCACTGTTTCTGACAGTCTGTGTGTGTACTGGCACCAGTGAAATGACTTGCCTCACCCTGGGTTGTGTGGTGTGTGCATTGGGGGTATGGGGAGGGTGAGATGTGGTACTCAGGCTGCACACGTAATTACAACCGATCTCAGTTTGTGTCTTCCTCATCGACAAAAAAAACAACCCAAAAAAAATAAAAAGTCAACATGGTGTTTGCTTGTTCGTCTTATTTTTGGGATGACGTTAATCGAGTTTTTGAGGTAAATCCTACGGCCGTGATTTGCCAGTGAGGAAGAGACACACTCACAGCTAAAACAGCCAAATTCAGCTCTGTTCTTCAGAATGTGGTTTGCATCTGATCATTAATGGCAGTTTGCTTGTTATTTGATATTGTATCATGCCTAACGCTTAATGTGTTCCTTCTACCAAGCTAGACTATTAAAGCTACTATAGATGCAACTTGGACTTGATCTGAACTATATAATATTCTCTCTCTCCATCCCTCTTTCTCTCTTTCTCTCTTTTTGTCTTTAGGGTGGTTATGCGGCGTATCGATACGCCCAGCCCACCGCCGTAGCAGGTCCTACAGCAGCAGCCGCCGCCGCCGCCGCAGCAGCCTATAGCGACAGGTTAGCATTTGTACAGCTGTTTCAGCCCTGTTTACACACACTGTTTAAAGTTTGTAAAAAAAAAAAAAATTTTTTTCCTCGTTGTATTTCAGTTATGGCCGTGTGTACGCAGCAGATCCCTACGCTACAGCACTAGCAGCCCCCACGGCTGCCGCTTACGGAGTGGGAGCAATGGTACAGCTCGCTCTTCCATTTCATTCGCATGAAGCATTACGTAGAGAACATGTCGTAATGCTTTCATCTGCCAGGGACAAGTCCTATAGACACCTAATGCATTTTGTGTAGAAAGGTTTTTGTTTGTTTGTTCTTTTAAATTGGGGCTCACGAGTTCAATAGGAGCAAACACTTAAAAAATACAGATCAGTCATCTTCCCAATCTTTTTTGAATGATTGACAGTTTTGAACTCTCTAATATGGACAGACAACTAAGAAGCCCCACCCTCTTCCTCTCTCTCTTACAGTAATGATTTCTAGTCTCTCACACTCGAACCCCATTTCTGTCAGCTGCCTGGTAGTGTGTTTCTTTTTCTTTTTCCCCCATTTATTTCTGTTTTCCTTTCTTCCTTTCGGCCTCCCTTTCTTCCTCCCTTACTTAATTCTTTTCTTGATTCCTACCTTTACCAGTTTTCATCTTTCCTTCATTTATATCTTGATTTCCACCCTTTCTCCTTTACCTTCTATCTCGGCTTCATTCCTTCCTACCTTTCAGTTTTCATCTTTCATTCATTTCTCAACTTTCTTTCGTCCTTCCCTGCTTCATTTATTTTTCAGTATTCTTCCTTCCTTAATTTCTTAATTTCCTTTTCTCTTCTTTTCATTTGTATATTTTTGTCCTACATGTTTAGAGTGATTGTGTAATAAACAAAGTGTGTTAAAAGGATTTAATAAGTGAACAGTGCAAATCTCCAAGCACCAGGGCGAAAAAAAAATATATATATATATAAAAAAAAAAAAAGGAATACTTATAATTTGTAAGAAAATGCCCCCCTGATTTTTCTTTAACGGATAAATCAGGAAATTAAAAGTCTGTGATTCATACAGTGATGTCTGTTTATTATTAACACTCGTTTACACGCTGTCTGTTCATCACATTTAAGGAATATATGAAATTTGACTTTCTGGAACTGTGCTAACCATTTTTTTTTTTCTTTTTTTTTCTTTTCTTTCTTTCTTTTCTTTCTTTCTTTCCTTCCTTTTTCTTTTTCTTTCTTTTCTTCCTTTTTCTTTCTTTTTCTTTTCTTTTCTTTTCTTTTTCTTTCTTTCAGGCTACCCTCTATAGGGGCGGATACAGCAGGTTTTCTCCCTATTAAACTCGAACCCGAAACCTCTCAGCTCCACCCAGACTTCGCCCAATCTTTTACCAACAGCCAGTCTTTAGGAGCACACAAGTCCTTTTTTGTGGACAAACCCCCCCTGAAAACACACAGTTTAAAGAATAAATACTTGAGAAAGGAAAGTACATCACTACAACATGGGTTTTAAAAAAAATCATATGAAATCACATACCTAAAAATAACTTTACATGTCGAGTGAGACGCTGACTGAGGAATTGCACGACTGAGGGGAAAAAAAAAATTCTTTCCTTCCTACTTTTGGCACGTTTCTCTGCACATATGCATGCAGTAATGGCTCTAGAGGAACGGTTCTAGCAGCCGACAAACTCCATGTGCACAGAGTGTCTGGACTACAACGGACAAAGTTTGTACACAGAGTATCACACTACATCCTCCTCCTTAAACCCTCTCAAAGAAGCCTGGCCCCAATCCACCACCACACTGACAGGAAGACGACACGGACCACACGAGCCACAGACAAACAGAATCCGCACGTGCTTTAGTAAAGGAACTGAGAAAACGTGGCATGGACGGACACGATTGTTCGAAGTGTTGTTTTTTTTTGTTTGTTTTTGTTTTTTGTTTTTCCCTTCATTCCTTAAATGGAAAGAAAGGGCCGGGGATGTAAAAAGAAAAAAAAAAGGAAGAAAGAAACGAAACCAACAACTGTTACGGATCGGACGTTTTCCGCACACATACGGGACGATGTGTCATAACATACAGAAAAACCTTGCTTAGAACTTTTTTTTGTGTGTGTGTGTGTGTGTGTGTGTGTGTGTGTGTGTGTGTGTGTTTAAAAAATTACCTCCTGCTTTTGAGGTCTTTTCGGAAAAAAAGACGTACCTTTAAAAATTGAATAGTGACGATATGCAAATAAACTAGATTAGAACACAAAAGTTACCAAACTTCATTATTATTGTTATAATTATTATTATTAGGCAATTTCTTTATCACGCCGTCCCTGTCGACTCCTATCGAAACGTGGAGGTTAAAATCGTGAAATTATCATGAGTAATGTAACACTATACAACACTATTCTGATCAGAAAAAGAACGAAACGCACACTAAGAATTTTTTTATATGTTTTGTTATGGCCCTCATTGGATTTTTTTGGGCGACGTCGTGCCCTTTTTACAAGAGTCGTGTTGTCATATATGCAACTTGCGTCATTTCACGACAGGGTGCGCAGCAAGTGAAAACTTTAGATGTTTTAAAACAAACAAACGCTAAACGACATGCTATTTTTTTTTTTCTCTCGCTTCTTTACATGTATTTACTCTTATCTGAATATTGATATTATGTCTTATGAATTTTGGTTCCAAAGATTTCGTGAAGCACATTTTTTGTTTTGTTTTGTTTGTTTTTTGGTATATGTGTGAGCCTATGGTAATTTCTGTTGTTTGCCTTGTTTTATTTTTGTATCAATATATTTTACTGTTGATTTTTTTTTTTTTTTTTTTTTTTTTTTTTTTTTTTTTTTTTTTTTTTTTTTTTTTTTTTTTTTTTTTTTTGGGGGGGAATTTTTGATTTTTTTTTTAAGTGCATTTGAAAAACAGTTTGAAAACGAGTTTCTTTTTTCTTTCTTTTTTTTTTGTTTTTTTTTTGTTTTTTTGTCTGCTGTGCCATTGCCATCCAGTTTCCACCGTAATTTATTAGCAAAACCAGTGGATCAGTGGAATATTAAGCAGGTTCTTCTGTGGTCCAGATTTTTTTTTAATCGGTGTACGTGCTTAATTTTTATTCCCGAGTCGTGTATCAGTACTTCCGTGCTGGAATGTTGGAGAAAAAAAAAAAAAAAAAAGCATGAAATCTGAGCTACTAGGTATTATTCGTGTTCTGGATTCACCCATTTGAGGAAGGGGGGGAAAAATTCAGCCGTGTTGCTTATCAACTCAACACTTACACTGTAGGTAAAGAATAGCAAACATTTTAAGCATTGTAAGCATTATTTTTTTATTTTTATTTTTTGGTTGAACTACACTTTTTTTTGTTTTTTTCCGTTTTGCGTTCATGCCATGTAGAGGTCGAATTATTATATTCCACTCTTTCCAAGTGCTGGAAGTGGAACTTGTATTAAGATTTAAGCAGTTTCAATCCCTCCTCTCTCAGAAACCTCATTGAGATGGAAGGACTTTTTTTTTTTTTTTTTTGGGTTTGGTTTTGTTTGTTTGTTTGTGTATTTTCGCTGTCAATTAGGTACTTTGCAGCCTATGCACTACGTTTCTCAGTGTTATCAAGAAGATTTAAGACATCACTAGCTGCGTTCAAGCCTTCATTCCCCCCTCATGCCTTTTTTTTTTTCTTTTCTTTTTTTTTTTTCCACATTTTGAGAACTTCAGATATATTAGGATGGATTTTTAATTTTTTTGTAGCCTTCCTATGTTTTCTAGTGACTGATGGACTACTGTCCAAACAGTACTCCAAAATCACAGGATTAGCGTCATCATAGTCCAGTGATTTGTATATTAACGAATTCCATCCTTCGCTTGAAACAAGACAGGAATTTGTGCATCTGATTAGAAATATCTGGAAAGTCCAAAAAATAAAAGGCGAAGGGCGTGCGAGTCTAGATTTGTTGGATCTTCTTATAGAGCACAGGTTTATACTAAATACCGTCCAGCTGTACAGTACAGGGTGGGAACGAAACGAGCTGCCATCTTGGGCGGCGTCCCAATCCTTATCCTATATCTCCTTTCCATCTTTGCACATTATTATATAAATACATGTTGTGCATATTATCCTTTAGTTTACAATGTGAGTGTGTTTTCGGTTTGAACTCTTCCTCTCTGCATACTCTGATGCCATTTGTGATGTAATTTGTATCTGAATGTCCATATAAACTGTTTTCCTTTTTTTAAAATATATGCACAAACGAGTTTGGGTTTTTGTCTTTGGGGTGCAAAAATCATCGAGCTTAACGAGTGCGCCGAGTTTCATTCCAGCTGCAAGTCTGGCAACTCAAGTCTGGTCAAGTCTGCCATCTTGGTTTTTTTTATGCTTTTTATTTTAAGATTAAATCATTTTAGGTAGATTTGTGTGCAGAACCACAAAGAGTGTTCGGAGTTGCACCAGTGATGATTTTGAATTTGGATTTAGTCATTCGATCATATAATATATATTTTTTTTTTTTTTTCATAGCACTCAGGAGAATTGTGAAATGTCTCATTATAGGTATCAAGCAAAGTAGGGTTTTTCTGGCTGCAACATACGTCCACACATCTACATTAATCATACATACTGTAAATTTCAACAAAATGGCACCTACTTATTTTTATTAAATTTTTATAGTCAGCTTCACAGAATATACCATAAAAGATATATGAAAAAATCAATTTAAATAAATGCCCCAAGAAGGCTTTTTAGCTAAGTTTGATTTTCTCACACGTTGAATGGCACTTTTTCAAGGTACACAATCAAAAAAACACAATCCTAAATTGTAGCTAATGACTGACTTGATAAATAGATAGATTGATTGATTGATTGATTGATTCTTAATCATACTATATGGACAGAAGTATTGGGACACCTGACTTTTGCAGCCACATGTTCCAGTCATATTCCAGAAGAACACATTTTGAATCTGATGTTTTTGGATGCTGTAGCATGAACTCTTCCCTGTTCCAGCATGACCGTATTCCTGTGCACAATGAGGACATGAGGATTTGGTTTAAAAGGATTCTAGTGGAAGATCTCTATGGAGCTCTGAATTCAACCCTACAGGTGAAATTGGGATTATGGGATGAAATTGGAACACTGACTGCACCTCAGGCCTCCTCACCTACATGAATACCTGATTTACTCACACCCTTGAGGCTGAATGATCACAAATCTTCACAAGCACACTACAAAATCTAGTGGAACATCTTCCAGTGTTATGGTCAGGCGTCAAAAACGTTTATAGTATGGTGTAAGTGTGTAGAACATGTTCAGCTATATATGGAAGGTTTTTCCAGGCTGCACATGAAGTTTATCATGCGTTTCTCATTTTTTTAGTTCTTTTGTCATTTATAAAAATGCTAACCATAACAAAAAATATTCGGAACAAGTAGTTCCTGTAGTAATAAGCTGTTTAAGATATGCACTTTGTGAATTAAAATAAGTTTACTTCAGTCTGGGTAAAGTCGGGAGCACACTATTAGGCTAAAAAAGATGAAATCTGGGTTTTTTTGGTCGTTAATGAGGTTTTCCTGAAACAAACATTAAGTTCTGATTGCAGCGATTATTTTCAGGTCCAGCTGTATGCGCTGGAGCGAATGATGTTTCTTAATACTGTTGTGATGTGCAAGATAAGAGGACGGAAATAAGGGGTCACTTCATTGGTGCTGACTTTTTTTGTCTTTTTTATTACAAGGAAAATGTTGTTTCACCACATTTAGTGAACGGAACAAATTGCTTGTTAGTTTGTGTTTTCTGTAAAACAACAATTCTAAGCTGAAGCACAACAGCATTGTGTTTGACACTGTAATAGAGTCATTTAATGTAGGAACCAATTGTGTTTAAGGATACAGCTTGGAGTGATTCCTCACGTTTACTCTCTCATGTGCAATTTTTTGGACATGCCAGTTCTTAAAATAACATTGAAGAAATCTAGAAATAATGCAAAGCTTCTAAAGCAATTTAGTGATGTTAATTGCCAGAATGTACCAGCTATAAATATTTTCTTTTGACATGTTGCCACTGTTGAGAATGAGGAAACCCTAACAACGCAGAAACCTACAAAATTCCATATTCAGCCAGATTGCTTATTTCCATGTTGCTGTAAGCCTCCCATGGACAAATCACAGTGAAATCTGGAGAAGAGAGCAACAAAGAAAAATGCATACAGTACACTGTATTACCAAAGGTACGTGGACATCTAACCTTCACACCAAACTGTTCACCCTACTGATGGACACACAAGATTGTACAGAATGTCTTTGTGTGCCAACTTAAATTTTATCAATACCGATTTAACCCAAAATCTTAAAATGGATACTGGAAATGGAACGAACACTCCATGTAAAATGGTACTGAACTTTATTAGAAATATGAAAAACTACTGAAGCATGAAAATGTGCTAAAGGAAATGCATATGAATATATTTAATAATAAATATAATGATATAATTAATAATATATAGCGCTCTCTGTGCAGCACGGCTTCTAGTATATAAACAAACAGCACGTGGCATCAGCGATTTGCCTCTAGAGGCTGTTCTTGTAAGGACAGCAAGCCGGAAAAACTATACGTATGGATTTTTTGTATGTCAGCAATCGACTATTGGTTACGACTAATTTCTTAAAACCGAATAATCGGTCGAGATCTAATGACGACCCTACTGAGCAGCTTTGGGATGATTTGTGACACCAGACCGTTTCGTCTGACATCCGTACTAGAAAAATCTTATAAAACCTTTTGTAGTAAATGTTTTCCAAAAGAATAGAATCTATTAGTAAAAATGAATAGGACTTAAAATAGAATGAGATCGGCAAACTGCCAATAAAGTTTTGTTAGTGTTTTGTACAGTGTATATTAGCTGGGTACTACTATTACCACTGCACAATATGTGTAACATAATGATTCCAAAGAATTCCTCATCCTTGGAAAGATAGAATTAATGTGAAAAATGGAGGATTATTACCTGTGCCAAGGCATTCCGATTCAGGGATGTCATCTCTGAAACCCTTTTGTCCCGGTCTTGTTGCTTAGCTCTTGAAAGTCCTGACTGTCCTCTGCTTGGACCTGGGGGGTCCCTTATCTGTCTGTGCTTGGGCATCCATTATATGTATTTACTATTATTAAGGATATTAAATACAAAAAAATATGCTAGGAATCAATATCACATTTGATACAACTGCAAATATTGTTAGCCTAAGGTTTAACGGTCTGCGATCCAAACAAGATCGAATCCTAGTTCAGCCAGAGAGCCACATCTGGCCCTTAATCGAGTCGCTTATGTTCAGCTATAATGCATATATATTGATTAGATTTCTGCTTTAGTTGTAATTGGCTTTGGCTAAAAGCAGAGAGTGCCAGGATCAAAAGTAATGTGCTTTCGGCTAAGACACATCAAGCGATCCACTGCAGGATTTCCGAGTCCTTCCTCATCAGACGTCATCAATTAAGAGGTAAATTTGTCTGGTTCTGCTGGTTCATCGTTCCTCTGGATGTTTTAATCTCTCTCTCTATCTTTCACTAATTCATTTCCCTCACACTGCTTTATCAGGTCAATTACTGATCCTGACAAATTAGACGGTGCAATCATTCGACTGACTCCGTTGCTGTAATTCCAAATGAGCCTGGCTATTTCTAAACACTAGGCTATTTATAGTATGTTTACATAACCCCTGACCCCAATGAGCTAATGTAGGCCACTGAGCCTGAGATCTCTCATTTAAATTCTGTGCAAGGGATTGCAAGGCAGATGACTTTTGACTTGCATTCAATGAAAGTGAATTCAAAAAAAGCTCTTGACACTGTGGAGGGTGCCATTATCTGAGTTCATATCTATCAGACTCTAACTGCAACCCTGATTCTCACCACAAAGCATGCTGGGTAATGGTAGCTTAAAGGTTATGTTTCCAAGCTTCAGAGTTCCCAGAAGAGTCAAAGTGCAGCTTCTGACCTTTTAAGCCTTTCACATGCTTTTTATTTTGGAAGTTGTTTCAGATGAGAATAAAATGGAAATGTAATTGAAAAAGTGCAATGAAACTTAGCTTCACATTTTAGTGTCTTGTTTCACAGGTGTTCTTTCATGGTCAAATATAACAAAGACCCCAAAAGAAAGAGTCCAGGCTACAGTACAGGTTTTTTTTTTTAATGCTTATGTGGGGTTTCATCAGGGTTCTGTAGTTTCCTCCCTGCTCCAAAAAACAAATATACAATTATTAGTACTAGTATTAATATTAATAATCCTGAACATTTGTACTCAACCTATTAAGTAACTGAGCTTCTTTCTACAAATAAATGCCTGAATAAGCAATGTAACAAATTTGACACGAGTAAAATGTCTAAATGTGTAAAATATCTAAAAAATATAATGTTGTACTTGAGTTTGTTGTAATCTTATAACAAGAAATACTAGATAAAAGTCAAAGACTGTAGCCAAAACATTCAATGCATCAAGGGCATGTGATTAACAGCACCTGGCGTCTACTTAACCTCTAAATTCCAGCAGTAAGGGTCTACCTCACACATGGCTTCTCCAATTGAACTTTATTATATAAAATACACGATGACAAGAAAATGATGAAATTATTTAGGAAAAGTACTACCTCAGATGATCAACACATGACAGAACACCATGTGATTGTGTTCATCTGAGGCTGTGCTAAGGTCTAGATGTGTTTGTTTTTTTTTTTAATAAAATGATATGTAAAACCATAGAATTCAAAGAGGGTGTACTTTCTTTTTTACAAAAAATGCAAGCTATTTTCACTTGCCAAATTTTTTTCTTGTCTTGCTCCTGTGCTTTTAGTCTTTCTCCAGTCTTGTAGCTGTCTTAGTCAGCCAGATTAAATATCATCTCATGAAGAACAAACCTCTTTTGCAACACCACTGGGCTCGGTGCTGAAAAGAAAACCTGGACACTTACCTCGTTTCACAGCGATGAGCCTTTCAGAAGATTGGATTTCCTGCTCAGAGGCCACGTGCAGAGATGCAAAACAAAGATGAGTTTGAATCCTGAGCTGTTTTGTTTTTTTCTCCCGCAGTCTCTCTTCTTCTTTCTCTTCTGTCTCTCATCATCCACTTTTATACTCATCTCTCTAATCCCCTGCAGCTAGCCAGCCACCCACTTCTCACAACTATTCCAGAAGTTTTTCTGATCTCTTTCATTAGCTGCCATAAACGCCCCCACGCATACACACACGCACACATACACACACGTACACATCTCTGGTGCAAAGAGAATGGACAGAAGGTGTATTTTAAGGCCAGCTTACAGGATGGAAAGCCTGTGTGAGGTTTCATGGGACTTGAGTACGCAACATTGCTGATGTGAGCTTAGTGCCTCAGCAGTGTTTAAGCAGCCAAGAGCTTCTCATGACTCACAATTTAATGTAAGCCAATGATCTGGTGATATAACAACGTTACCGTACATCCTCTTAGAGGTATCTCTTACTCACATTTTTTCTGAATTCACAGTTTCTCACAGGTCATATATACAGTGTGTGTATATATATATTATATATATACACACTCCATACATCTGTTTTTTGGAGCCATCTTCTGCACTTCACGCACAGCTCGAGGACTTCTTTAATGGACCCTTGTGAGGCCCGTTCTGAGTGGAACACATCTGAGCGGAACACATCTAAGCAACGATTCTAATTCTCAAATCCTTAGCGAGTCTCTACCATGAGGTACCATGTTGAACATACAGTGATCAGTATAAGAGAATTGTACTCGAAGCACCAAATTTTAACAGCTCTGAAACAAGATGCAAAAATTTGTATGGTCATGTCAAGCAGACAAAAAGATGATGAATAGGACATGTGGCTTTGCATGGTTAAGCGACATACAACAGAAATCACTTTGGGTGTACTCACTTTTGTTGCCAGCTATTTTGACAATAATGGCTGTACGTTGAGTTCTTTTCAGAGCACAGTAAATCTGTCCTGTTATACAAGCTGCACATTAACTACTTTAAGATATAGTTTTTATGTCTATTGTATTGTCTCAAGAGAAGATGCAGTGGTGGGCCGTGCATTTGGTACCTGGGCCTTAATCGACCTCCTAATACCACCACTATGACGTCACATTTATAGAAGCCATCAATACAGTACAAAAACGCAATATAACAACGCACAGCATTACAGAATGAGAGGAATTTCACATATGGAGGGTGAATACCATTCTACTAAAGCAAGCTCCAAACCTCTACACTACAACCAAAACTGTGCCACCCACATCATCTGGAGCAGTTCAGTATCTATTTTGTCTAATAACAAAAACATAAAAAGAAATTTTAAGCCAGTGGCACCGCTCATATTCATTGTATTGTCCTGGTTTATTTTATCCTAGATGCACATAAATGTTTCTAATCAAACCATTATTTTACTATTACAATAATATTGTTCCCATCTAAATATTCTAAACGTTAGATCTAATATAGATGAATAAAACAGAAGGTTTCACCTTTCTGCTAATGGAAATGTTGGTATCGTTTTATTGGTGAATCTTATTCAAAGCCACCTCTTATTTTAATAAAAAAACAAAAAGCTTGCACGGTTGTCATGTTAATGAATTTATGCTGCAGTAAGGCACCTGATATCAGTGGTGCTTGGGCTCCACATCAACACCACCAAGATCACCAAGACCAGAAACAGCAACAGTGTTTTCACGTTTCAACGCACTCATTACACTGATAAGACGTACAGTGGTGCTTGACAATTTTTTTAAACCTCCTAGAATTTGCTCTTCTTCTGTATAAACATGATCCAAACATCATCAGACTTTCACACAAGTTTTAAAAATGGACAAATTGAACCGAATCGAACATCTAAGACAAAAATGTTATACTTGGTCATGTATTTTTCTGAGAAAAATGATCCAGTATTATATAGGGTTCACAAATGTTCAAGCCTTACTGAAGAACAGGGCCCTTGGGGGTCCATGTGTGAATTTTGGTCTGGGATGAAAACAGCGATCCATCCATCCATACATACATCCATTTATCTAAAACATTACAATCTACATAATCGCATTAGAAAAGCTTTAAAACCTCAATGATCCCAAAAAATGTCACTATGTGATATGTAATTATATGATGAATATGGAACTTTCAACACTTTGGGAAAGACTTCTGCATAACATTTATCCTAATAGAGACAAAACCCCCCAAAAATTGTTGTGTAGGAGATTTTTGGGTTCAATGGAAAAAAGTTGAATGCATAATCTCTTACAAACCAACCTATACTCTGGTTATTTCAAAACTCCATTTAAAATCTGCCACAGTCATGTCTGGACTGTGAGTAGATTTGTTGAAAGGATGTGGATTGGATTTTTCACACCCCGACACCATTTTATGATGTAGGAAGAATATCATTGCAGATAAGATTAAAATGAGGGCATCTTGAGGGCAAATCAGCCTCGAAATTGTTCGTTTTATCCCAAATTACTGAGCGATATTTGTGTAACACCGACCTCGAGATGTTTTGGTGATAAGCGATTCAGTGTAGCAGTGACCTGTATGAGTAATAAATAACTCTGCTGCTGGATTTCAGGATCTCACATCATATTTTTTTAGCTTTGAAAGAGCTTTAAAACAAAACAATGCCTTATTTACCATGTAGCTGTATTCTTGGTGACCTGACATCAAATCCTTGCTGTTTTTAGGTGGTAGGTTTTGCTTTAGTGCTCACAGCATGGGCAAGTTAATTGCATGACTAAATGCTTGAACAGCCTTTAAGTTTAAATCAGGTTGTTTCATCAGCCTTTGTCCTTGTTTGTGGTTAACCCTCACTCGTGTCCTTACATACATGTAATTATCATAATCTTCAGAGGAAAGATTAAGCAACTAAATCTGGCTTGTGTTTTGTTTTTTTTGCTCTATATTTATACCTCATTACACCCTCAAGTGCACTGTACCCTTAATTAACCTGAAGTCCTAGACACGCTCTTGCGAAATACACTCTTTGCTTGGGTAGGAGTTTGTGTGTTGATGGGATAATACAGGGTATATGAGTGGCAGGACACAGTGGAACAGTTAGATAAGGCAAATCAAGTAATAGTTATTTATAAAAAAACAAAAACAAAATTGCAAGCATGCCTTGATCAGGTTTAAAGACTCCAAAAGGGGTGAAGATAAGAGGGTTGTTTTCTATGAACAGCCCAGACGCTCTGTATTTGGGAATGCAATAAGCCATGTCGGTTTTTTTCTCTGCCAAAGCATGTTGTTATAAGGAAATAATCCCATGATACACCTAAAACACTAATGACTATAAACTGCGGTGCATTATTTCCCATGTGTAATTTCATTTTTCACTCTATTGTCTGCTCATCAGTTTTTTCTTTCTTTATTAGAACATGGTTTTAGCCAGACGTCTGACAGATGCTTGGTTTTGTCATGTTGTGAAGTAGGAATGAAAAGATATTTTAAATAAAGCATGAATGTATAAAAGAAACACAGTGAACTGAAACACAAAATGATTAGACTATATAGCGATATATCCTTTGCCTCCTTGTCGATTCATTTAGTGTTTCGTGTCAATGTAAATCTTCTATACATTTGTACATTTATACATTTTATTCAAAAAACGACACAGAGAGTCCCATAGTATAAAATCCATCCATTAAAAAAACACATCTGTCCACCACACATGTTTTTTTTCCTTCCGAATATTACGCAAAGAGCAACTTGAAGGTGCCCATATGAACACATCGGCTCAGTGATTGTATGTCACACTGTAAGCTGTTGTGTAAACTATCACAAGAATAATAATTTGAGCTGTGTGCTCAATAGAGACAGCAAAATGGCAGGGAAAAAAACAAAGCACACGTGTTTGTGACAGTCTTTACTTTTAGTTAATGCTTCTAAATGCAGTGCCTGAAAAAATATTGGAATAATAATACTAATTTAACATTATGGAGCCATTAAGGGAGGTAGGTTAGACCCATGAAATACAAAACGTACAGAATAATTTTCTTTCCCTTTTGGTGACTGGTTCACCGGGAGCAGCTTTGATTGTAAAGTCTAATAGCAGCAGGGAGAAAAGACCTTCTGTATCGCTCCTTCAGACACCCTTAGGATGTAACCGTCTGTCACTGAAGGAGCTGCTCAATGATGAAACTGTTTCATACAGGGGGTGAGAGTCGTTCTCCAGCAATGATGATAGTTTTGCTAACATCCTCCTTTCTCCCACCTCCTGTACAGTGTCCAGAGGAATCGCCAAGACTGAGCTGGCCTTCCTGATCAGCTTGTCCAGTCTCTTCCTGTATAGAACTTCAGACATCAAGAATGTCCCACATAGATTTATGCTTTTATTCTAATTTCCTAATAAAAATGGCCAAAAAATGGAATGTGAAGAATTATGAAGAACACACAATAATAATTTTGTTGATTTTGACTATATGGTATATTATAGTACCGTGTCATCATCTGGAGAGCTTAAAAACATCACCCTTAAAATAGCATGGTCATCGGTTTGTTTATGATAATCCTCCTCCACAAAATGACTGACATAGTGAGCTCACTGCATGAACTCTCTTGGGGACTTTAATGAGAAGCCAAGCTTGGTGTATTGTCATGCTATGAATCAGCCTTACATCTTACTCATCTACAGTGTATGAGTGACTGAAACTAGAACATTGCTCTCATACCCTGGGCATAGCTGACAGCTAATTCTCTAGTGCACAAAACCACACACACAAACATGTAGTCAGAAGTAAATAGTTCCACTTCACATGCCTGAAACAACAACTTGTGACTAACACGTGCCTAGCATAGCCATGTTTGGCAGTAACTTCAAAATTCCACTAGGGTGTGCTATGCGGACAAACATTGCAAAGCTGTGAACGTTAAGACTATGACGTATGCTTTTAATTTTTATAGTAATTTGTAGCTGCTAACTATGAAACCCTATAACTATAAGTGATACAAACAGGAAATAAGTAGGATACCAAGATAACATCTAGTCAAAAAAGGAGGAAAATGTGGTCATACACTCTCCAGATTTGCTTACACCTTTATGTCTTTTGTCTAAATCCACACACAAGACTCTCTTATTAGCTAGATGGCATTAGCAGTGACATTTTTAAACATTAATAATTGTGAATTGAAATCATTCCAGAGCATGTATCCAGAACCTGTTCAATCATTTTAGCTAGCTGATAAGCATTAGTTACAAAGATATCTGATGCAAACTCGTCCCAGGGACTGTCTAGTTAACTTGTGCGAGCCAGTTGGCTAGCATTAGCAGTGAAGCAATTATGAATGAGAATTATTGAGTACCGAACGAATGAGTTTTTCCTGTTATGGCAAAGTTCGATCATTTAAATATTTCTGTGATATTTAATAGACATTTGGGTAAAAAAAAATAACGAGTATAATGAAGTCTTAAAATCTCACACAGAGATTCGAGCAGAGGATTATGGTTTTTGCTAGCTATCATACTAAATTAATTTTCTAAACATCTATTTATATGACTTTTTACATGCTTTATAGAAATTCTGTCAGTTTAAAGCTATCATATTAGCCAGCTGGATAACTTTAGTGAAGAAACATTTGTAGAAATAAAGTTAAATCCTGTCAGAAATTGCATCAAATTAGCTCAGGTGGCCCAGTCACCTAGCATGAACAGTGAAAATGATGAATACAATTTCGAATGATTTGACATTTGGCTGAGTAAAGAGAGAAAAATAAAGTCTTTTACTGTGATTAATGAACTATTATTAAGAAATATGAATAAGAAAACATGTACTTAAAGACACAACAGTCTACATTACTGTCATGTAAAATGTAAATATTCTTATTCTTATTCTATCATGTAATCACAAAACATATACATATAGTCATAAATGTTTTTTAGACTCTGAAAAGAAGCACTTTCTATAAATGTTCCTGAGTGTATGTGATCAATTTATTACCCACATGTATAGTTACTATTCATATTTTTCTTTCACCAAATGTCCCTCACTCAGGCTGTGACACGTAATCTAACGCATTTTGACCTTAACATTATCAGAGACACCTGTGTGGTTCTCACAGACTGGACCAATCACTACTATTGAACCAGTTCACGTGATTCACTCCGGGGGTCCAAGAACAGGACCAATATATTACTTTCTTTCTTTTTCTTGTGTTGGTCCTTTGCTGTTGATCTCCCAAAATGTTGCTCCTTTTTGTGGTTTCTTTGCTGGTCACCTGCAGCAGAGCAGAGGATAAAGGTCAGCTTTCTTGAATTTCTCAGGGGTCTCTATGACATGTCCAGGAAATGACTAGAATGTTATGTCGAACCTAGTGTGCAATGCTCAAATCTATTCAGTGAATACTTGTTTATCTGTATATTCATTTGGAATTTCTCAGTAACTCTAGAATGGGGGGAATCTTCAACTATAGAATGTTTAGTAGTGTGTATACTGTATGTGGGTTCTATTCTATTCTATTAATATAGAGCATTTAATCATTTAAACAAGTAAGTAATTTTCAATTTTAGAATGCCCAGTCTAGAATGTTTAATAGAATGTGCTTGTGTGTTCCAGATTCAGAAAATCCATTATTTCAGAATGTTCAGTAAATCTTTGGGGGTTTCTAGAGGTTTCAGAAATTGTTTAATTTATTATAGAGTTATGTTTTACCCTATTATGCCAGAATAATACATTTAGAATGGGCTGCTCAATTGAGAATCATTGTGGGGGAATTTTTTGAGTTTTCTGTATAGTTTATTTAATAAGCCCTTCAATTGGATGGAGTTCTAGCATGTCCTAAATGTTCTAGAACTTGATTGCTTGTTCAATTAAATATGACAATACATTGCGTTGTCCAAACATTTTTATTTCTGGATCATTGGAATAATTACTTAATAATGGAAGGTGTCCTAGTTGTCCTAGCACTAGTTAGAGATAAAGCTGTTAGTCAAATTTGGCATTTTGGCGTTTCTCAACAACATTAGACACAAATTAAAGAATTATTAAGAAAAAAAAAACTAACTATAGAATAATATAACTATTAATTGGAAAATGTTTGTAGGATTTTTCCTAATAAATTAAAATGTCATTGTAAGCATTAAAAAAACAACAACTGACAAATAATCAAGTTCAGAATGATAACTGTATACGACTTCTTGACCACTTTAGGGGATTTTAGCTTTATATCCTTTCTGATAAGCATTCAAATTTACATTCTTATAAAGTCTAACCTCAGAGTCAATATAAGGCAAGTCCATTTTTATTCATGTCAATTATGTTCATTATATTATGCTGTGTTAAATATTTCTCAAATTTAGAAAAAATTGCTATGTAGTTGACCGACAGCTCATGTGTCACCTTGCAGAGCTCATTTTCCCAAGACTGACAGATATCTCTGAAGCAGAAACCTTCATCGACTCAGCTGAAGTTGTCATCGTTGGGTTCTTTGAGGTCAGAGACTGTGTGTATGGTTGTGTCTCTCTGGTTCACTTGTGTTTTGTATTGTGAGGGGGTAAATAATGCAAAAAGTGACCAGCGAAAACCTTTAGGAATGCAGACTGACGAAGAGAAAATAACGTCCCTGTGGGAGAGCTTTGTTCTCAGTACCATAACCTCGATGTGTGCTCAGTGAAATCTGGGCCCCGCAGGAAATGCCTGTGTGTAGCGATCCCAGAATGCTGAACGTTTTGGCCCAACTAACCAGGCGGAGGAGGAAATAAAGACGGAAATAAGGGAGCATCTGAGACATTGTGGGATTGGCTGCCTTTGGTCTCTATAAACAAACACAGCAGCAACCCAACATGAACCTAAACATTGTCTGGGACTGAGGACACAGACCTCAAATTTTGAGTGAAATTTAAAACTTTAGTCAAGGGCATAATGTAAAACGCTGTAGAGGGTTTGTCTGCTCTTTTGCAGACATGTTTATCGCATTACCTTTTTTTTGGGGGGGTCACAATGCTCAAAATATACCATCTAAATAAGACTGGAGGTCAAGCACATGGCAGTAATATAAATGTGCAATTGATGATAGAAATCATTGCATTTAAAGATTTGTAAAATGTTTTTTTCTTGTGTTACCTGTGTTTTTCTACAGGTTTGAAAGTTTTGAGTTTAGCTCAACCCTAGAAAACTTTTATTTACTGTAATATCACTGTATTTAACTAACCCTTTCTATAGGCTGATTTTTTTTATTTAATTGTCTGATTCATGTGCATATGCATGTGTATAAAAACCGAGAAGAAATAATTGATTTTTTTGCATTATTATTGATAATATTGATAAAAAATATACTTTATCCACCATATCTCAAGCTGTTGCTTATCACAAAAGTAATAGTGTGAATTTTAAGGCATGACAAACTTTATAGACATGTTTGTGAGAACCTGACTTTTCCAGTCATTTGTTGTGCTTGGAGGCACACAGCTGTCTTTAGATGGAGTAGCATCATATATTTGCTACTCCAAATACCATTATATACACTCCAAAATCTAGTGAAACTTCCCAGAAGAGTGGTGGTTATTATAACAGCAAATAAAGAATAAATGTGGAATTAGATATTTAAAAATATTAGTACATACACCGACCAGGCATAACTTTATTGCCAGTTATAACATTATGACCACCTGCCCAATATTGTGCTGGTTCCCCTTTTGCAGTTCTGACCCATCGATCATTAACATCTTACAGTAGCTCATCTGTGGATCAGAACACACATGGCCCAGCCTTCATTCTCCACATGAATCAGTGAGCATTGGCTGCCCATGACTCTGTAACTGGTTCACCACTGTTTCTTCCTTGGACCACTTTTAATAGATACTGACCCCTGCAGACAGGCAACATCCCACAAGAGCTGCAGATTTAGAGATGCTCTGACCCAGTCGTCTAGCCTTCACAATTAGGTCTTACGTTTGCCATTTTTTCCTGCTTCTAACACAACATTTAGTGAACAACATCTTCACTTTCTGCCTGATATATCCCACCCACTACCAGGTGCATGGTGAAGAGATAATCATTGTTATTTAGTCACTGGTCATAATGTTATAATGTCATAATATTACGCCTGGTCAGTGTACAGGTCTTATGGTTAGGTCTCCATAAACCTTTGTCTATAAAGTGTACATTTTATAATATAAGACCAAATAAATAAGAAGAGACATTTTGGCTTTGAGATTCATTCATAATCATTCAGTTCATGAAAGTCACCATGTTACTTACAGCATGTTACATGTGTATCAGGCTGATGGAGGGCTGGGCTATAATGAGTTTCTGGAAGCTGTTAAAGTAGTGAAGTCTCTTCCAGCCGCCCTGTGCAATGAGAAGGAGGTGTGGGCGAAATACGGCATTGACTCAGACACCATCTCTGTCTTCAGGAAGGTAGACACCTGTTTTTTTACACTGTTTATGTCCTTATAATATATTCTTATTCGGGGTGTTGTAACATAACCGATTAGGTCTTTGTTGCAATATTAGTAAGCGTGCTATTCTAAAAAATAACATATACATTTGTTAAACATAATCCTGCACTAAAAATCCACTTAGACAATTTGCACAAGCATTGCATACTTATATTCATACATATTTATAAAGCAATATTGGAGGATTTATAAAGTGCAGTGTCCTTACTTTAAAGAGAGACAAAAAAATTCATTCATGAAATATTGAGACATCTTTAATGAAATATTCAATTCCCTCTGTCATCTTATATATATGTGTGTATTTAATATCTAGGTCATAGTGGAGTATAAAAATTGCATTCAGAACTAAGAATCTAGAATCATGAGCACGATTTCGACACACCTGCCAGCCAAGTAAATGATTTTAATGCTCATTAGCTGAAGTGTTAATTAATGGGCATTTATAACAGTGCTATAAGGCACTATGTCAACTTAGCACATGCCACTTCATATATTTTAAGGCTGATGATAAACAAAAAAAAATATTATTTAATGAACAAAATAAAGCATCTATGAGTAAAGGTCTATAATTCCTGTGTGTGTGTGTGTGTGTGTGTGAAATACTATTTAATGAACAAAATAAAGCATCTATGAGTAAAGGTCTATAATTCCTGTGTGCGTGTGTGTGTGTGTGTGTGTGTGTGTGTGTGTGTGTGTGTGTGTGTGTTTCCACAGGCAGATTTGCACCAGGAGAACCTACAACCAGCCGAAATAAAAAATCTAGATAAGGACAGAGTTGTTCGTTTCCTCTCCATCAGCAACATCCGATATATCACAGAGTACAATCAAGTGGTTCGCAAAAATATAACAGTACACACTCACACACACAACTCCTACACACGACAGTACAGTCGTAGTCACGATATATTGCTTCAACAAGAAAATATATTTATTTTTAAATGTGTCAACCTCACCATTTACTCTTTCTCTTTCTTTCTCTCTCTCTCAGTCTGCCGTGGGTCTGTTTCAGTCCAAAGTGAAGGTGCATGTTGTGCTCTTTGCCAACAGGGGGAGTAAAAATTACAGCGAGTTAAAGGAGCGAGTGGGTGCTTTGGGGCCTCGCTATGCTGGAAAGGTATTCCCAATCCATTATGTCCCAGCACATTCATTATAAAAACATAATGGGGTTAGTTCATAAACCTCAGAGGTGTACATTAAAAATATATTTATAGGGACATGGTGTATATAGACAGTCCCCGCAAATCAATCAAATTTGATTTGTATAACGCTTTTAACAATCGACAATTTACCCCTAATGAGTGAACCAGTGGTGACAGTGGCAAAGAAAAGCTCTGTGACATATTATGAGAGGAACCAGACACCAGACTCATCCTCATTTAGGTGACATCAAATGTCAATTCATTACAGATTCATTATTGCTGAGGTTGTTAACTTTTTAGTGTCAGAGACTTTGGTCAAGTCCATGTATGTAGTATAGACCCACATATTACAAATACCAGTGGTTTTTAGACATTTTGTAGCTAGGCAACCCTTTCATTGTAAAATACTTTTATTTTATTTTTAAGAATAATATTATAAATTACAATTTTAAAAATAATATATCGGAGCCTTTTATTCCTGGACTTTCCACCAACAAAACACATTGATTTTGGAGCTTGGATTATGGACCCCATGGCTGTGCTTTACAGACCCCTGGGGATCCCTGGGCCTAATTTTGAGAACAACTAGATTTTTGGTACAGATCTTAAATAAAGGATTTGTCCTTCCTTGATAACTCTTTACATTAAGATTCCCAGAACTGACTTTATTTAACACAGCAACTAATCAGCATTAAGACACCACAAGTATTATTAACAATGCCAAATTTTCACAATAAAATGAAAGCAAATGAACCAAATATACAATCGAGGCATAACATGAATACACAATTCCTTGATATACAGTATTTGTACAAAACAACAAACAAAAAAAAAACTGAAGCTGAACTATTCCATTATTTACACTGAAATCCTGGATTTTCGTACATAATCAACATATAGGATCATCCTGTAATATAATTATTTCTAATTAATATGGATTGTATATTATAAGTATGTGTATTATATGTAATTGTATATGGATTGGATTTTATTTCCAGGAACCTTGATTTAAAGCATTACCAGAAATACTGTATATGACACTTAAGGGAATTGGATTGTGACAAAGAACTGAAACTATGGACAAATAAATGTATAATATATTTGTTTAGATAAAATATCTGATATCTTATGTAAGTATTTTTGGTTTTTACAACCAGGCTGGTTCTGGAAATAAGTAAAGGGATGGTTGCTCCGCAATAAGCACGTCTGACTTTCATTTCTCAAGATGCTGTTTGTGCTGATAAACGGGAAAGACGAATCCAACGCTCGTGCCCTGGGTTACTTCAACCTAAAATCAGGTGACCTCCCACGTGTCGGCCTCTATGATGCTGTATCAGACAAAACGTGGCTCATGGGACCAGGCGAGATCTCCACTGAGCGTGTGCAAACTTTCTGTGACTCCTTTCTTAGTGGAGAGCTACAGGTATGACGGCCATTTTAAAATGGATTGATTCTATCCAATCAAATACCAGAGAAATCTAACGCTGTATAACAGTAATTACACACAAGTAATGATAATTGCACGATGATGATGATAATCACACAGTGCTAATAAACACCATGCAAAATTTCCGACATATTTTTGACGTTTCCTTGCGATTATGGTGGATCGTGATAAATTGTTTTTCTCCCTCAGAAGAAAGAGGAGACTGAAGAACCTGAAGTGAAGTCTGAACTCTAAATGTCACCAATAACAAATAAATTTTTTTTACAACATATAAATGTTTTGTTTGATCCTATGCGAGTGAGAGCGAGAGAGACGGTAAGTCAAAAAGCCAAATAGTTTGAAACCCAGTATAAAATTGTGTTTATTGTGTGTCCGAGAGAAACTACGGCGATTTCTTTTTTTAAAGGCCGAATCTCTATACTGTATTATTTACACTGGTGCGTGGCTTTCTCTCGGACCGCAGACGCTGGCAGACTGTTGAAAAATCTTCGGCGGTAACTGAAATACGCTGGCCTCAAACATCGTTTAGTCCAGACTGTATAAAACCTTATAAAAATGTCACTCATTGTAATTCATTTACAGTGTAGTAAGAACATGATAAACAATCCAGGTAGACTCTGATATATAATCTTTGGATATTTTTCCCATAAGAAGCATAAAAATAAAATAGTAGTAGTATAGTAGTATTATTGTAGTAGTAGTAGTAGTGACAAAAGAGATTTTTACCCCTACATGTATTTTCACATATTTCACGTGTTCACATTTAGCATATATATATGATTTTTATTTTTATTTTTTTAAGTACACTTTAATGCTAGACACTTGACTAATGTAATACTGGACACTTGAAGTAGAAAATTATTTACTAATATAATCATTTATTGAATAATTTATTGAATTAAATGGACATATATGTTTATTGAATGTTACTTCATGGTTTCCTGTTATTGGCCAAATAGTATTAAAAATGTCATTTTCAGAATATAGAAAGCCTAAAACATCAGATCTTTTCTTTTTTATTTTGGAAATTTTTTCTGTTGTAATTTTCTGAATGTATTATTCATTCCAAAAAACAAAAAAAAACAAAAAAACAGCTTTGTTCTGTTGGAATTCTTACCATGATTAAAGCAACCTGGTTCCTTCTCTTACGTGGGAGGGAAAAAAAAAAAGGTTCCAGATTTTCCAAAAGTTTTACTAATTAAAACGATTTCTGTTAAGATTTTGTACATTAGGTAATGACATACTTTTCTGTTCTGGATAGCCAATATACAGTATTTTCTTTACATTACATTCCACTTCAGCTCATAAATATAAATATCAAAATTCCAAAACCAGACCTAACCTTGTCTTTGTGAATTTCTTCAAACTTTTTTTTTACTTTATACATCCAAAATATTTTTAAAGAGATTTTATGTGGATAATTAAAATGTCATATAAATGAGAAATTTAAGATACAAGTCATAAATGTTGGACTTAAAAGCCCAGGATGTAATGTAGCTACAGGGTTAGGTGAGCTACAGGAGCAATTTTTTTTAGCAAAAAAAAAAAGAAAAATCTCTGCTGCATCATTCTCCTTAGGTGAATCAGGAAAAACAGCGTAGCAAATCTATAAAAGAGGGTTAAATGAAAGGTCTAAAAATGTTTTGCACGAGTAAAGATTTCATGTAGAAGTTCAGGTTGTTTTTATCCCTTTAAAGGCTGGTTGTATTGTAAAAGATTACCTGAGAGAGAGAGAGAGAGAGAGAGAGAGAGAGAGAGAGAGAGAGAGAGAGAGAGAGAGAGAGAGACCAACAAACAGAGAGAAAGAGACAGAAAAAGAGAGAGAGAGAGAGAGAGAGAGAGAGAGAGAGAGAGAGAGAGGAAGTAGGGTGGTGAATCAGACAATCACATCAAATTTCTCCTGCATTCTTGGCAGACAGACATGAAAATTCTCTGGCATTCAGTTTACACTATAGAAACTATGTATAAAACACTGCCTTGTTGTGTTCATCTGAAATTGACGGACCAATACCATAAAGAAAGGATCTCAAGCCTGGAAAGTACATTAAGCCCTAAAAGCAGATAAACTCTTACTGTAATTATGCCTGATCCTGTACAATTCTTCCAACAAACTGCCTCGGCTGTGTGCAGCGCTATAACTCTGTGTAACCTACACACACGGCGGTCGGTTGGGTTTGTTTGTGGTGTCTGCCCGTGATGGCGGATGCCAGCGGTGAGGCCACATTCGGCTGCTGTGCTCGGTGAACCCTTTTCCAAGAACTTCCATCTCACTCTTTCTTTCTCACACACACACACACACACACACACACACACACACACACACACACACACACACACACACACACACAAACACAAAAACAAACACAATCTTTCTCTCTCTATCCGTTACCTGGATCAGTCTTATTTCTATGATTGGTCTCTGGCAACTGAAGTTATCTCCTGCTTTGTTCTGGAGACACGTAATATCATCATTGGGGTCTTTTATAAACCACTTTCTAAATACCACACTCATACTCATTCCATTATCAAGAGTTCTAAGGACCCTGACATACCCAGAACTAGCAACAACCTTGGTTTGCATCTTTCAAAAATGACAAAAAAATAAAAAAATAATAATAAAAAAATAAATCTTTTTTGTGCAGGCATGAAACAAAATATCTGGCCATACCAGCAGGCAATAGTAGTTTCTATTATTAGTATTTAGTTTTTGTATTTTCTATATTGAAAAAAAAAGAAGGCCCCATCGTGCAGAAACTGTTGCTCACTAGTATGACATCACTACCTATAAAAGTTCAAAACAGCCAGTCAGGGAAGTCGATCTCATCTGTCTTCAGATCCTATCTTTCTTCAGCATGCACAATCAGTGCTGATGGTCCCTGATAAGAACCTGATAAGGACACACTGCAACAGCTAAAAGCCAGTGCCTCCCAAACATCTAACTTCTTTAACACAAAACTACAACACCTGCTTAGAACATCAACAGTAAGTAAAACTAGGTTATGAAACTGATGTAAAAGGAAGTGCTGGACACAATTACACTGAACAGACTAACAAAAAGAGATTTCACTGTAAGAGAATTTTACATTTTTGAAAAATGCCTCTAATGTGACTTTAACTAATGTTTCCTCCATAGGCATGTCTTTAAAATAAAGCACTTTTTGGATACTTTGTAACATAGCAGGCTACTTATTTTCTTGTTATTGTTTCAAGTAAACGAAAACCTGCCACATTTTAGTGCATTTTATTGTAATTGCTATACAAATATCTCATTTAAGCATTGTCTCATATCTCATTTATCTTATTTCATTTACAATTATCTGACTTTTTATAATTTTGTTAATTGCGGGATAAGAGCCTTCTGATCAGAAGTCCAACATCTAAGCTAAGTCTAAACACTAAGCTACCTCTACCCTATTTGATAATGTACTCTATGCACACGCTGCCTAAGTACCTCGCCAGCATCCCTACTTGTTTGAAAACTTTATTTTCCCTAAAAATAAATCTCTGTGTTACAGACAAATTAATGCACATTATAAATGACCCCTAACCACACAAACATCTGGGATGTAAGTCGTCTTTTTAATATTCGGACAGAATGTTTATCTCATTTATTTATGCAAAGGATTTTATTTAGGTTGAATGCCTAGGTGAAGCTGCAACCCTGAATTTTGTCAACAGTATGTCAAAATGTTAGGGAGGTTCAATCTAAAGTTGCAACAGAATTATTAATCTGAATCCGTGTAAAAATGGTTAATGGTGCATCATAAGTTCAGCTGGTTCTGGGAAAAGACATTTGGATGCCTAGTCACTTAGACAAGCCACTTGGATTCTGATATTTTATTCTACATTCATTAGTCACCAGCTTCCATCTGTTGTGGTCTATGACTAACAAGCATAAGAGCCATTTGCATGCGAAACACAGAAAAAAAACGCAGCGCTCATATTTGAAAATTACAGCATTTACATGGGTAACACTAAAGAGGATTTGCCAAGGCTCAATGTGGCAATGTTTTTCTTTTTTTTTTCCTAGAGCATCCCTCACATTGGGACGATTCCACAAAAGTCATTGCAGCAGACATTGAAATTATATACCAGACTGGCCAAGATAAATTACTTCCACCAGGAATATCATAAACATGCATAAACAACAAGTCCGAAGTAGGGGAGAGGTTAAAAAACATCTTTGGTATAGTAGCTATAACTATAAAACCTCTACAGTGATAAATGCTTGATACATGAATGCATTGGTTTTCAGCTGGACATGGATCAAGGCCACACATTCATGACTTATATCGACTTATATCGAATAACCCCTTCATCAATGTGTTGATTATATCTGCAAGAGTAAATCTAAATGTAGTCCCCAGAAAACACATTACACCAAAAATTTAAACATATAGAAACACTCTAACAGGCATCAAAGTCTGCCCTAAAATCTTGTGTGGTTTAGTCTGACTGTGGTTTTGGTTAGTCTAGAACAAATCTGTAATTAAAACGGGCACATAATGAGTCCCTTTGGTCATTTACAGACGGATCACACACACAGTCGGCAATTAACTGGTCTGTGTGAAAGGATTAATGGTGCACCCGAATGAAGAAGTGAAGGGGAAATCTATCTGATCATGCGTCATATTAAAAAAATAAAATAAAATGGTCATGCGTGTGACACGTTTCATTTGTTTAAAATGTATAAAAGTTGGGATATAGTACACTGAAATGTGCACTTCTGAAGTAATAATTTTAAGTGAACATTCTGGAAAACATACAACGTTTAACCAGTCCTGATATTAAATGAAACATGATTGAAAGACAAAAAAGTCTGACAGCATGGAAGTACAACGACTAGAACAGGTTTGTGGGTTAATGACTTTATTTAAATTGAAAACTACAGAGAAAGCACATAATGAGCAAGTCTTCTAAAATTAAATTAATTCAAGTGATCATTAAACAGTATTTGTGTGTGGGCTAGGTTTGGAAACTTAACTAGCTTGCTAGCTAACTGGCCAAAGGCTAAGAAACCAGCTAGCTAGCTAATTAACTAATGATTTTACTTGAGTTTCACTTTACCTCAGTCCATAATTTAAATCAGTTCTATTTTAATTCAGTTCAACCTTTGTTTTATGTTACCTCTGTTTAAATTGACCTCCATTTTAGCATTTCCTTCTGACTAGTTGTTAAGGTTGAGTTGTTTAATGTTTAGTTTAACTTTACAGTTTTACTTTAGTATTAATTTACCACTAATCATGTTGACCTCAGTTAAAATTTTCGCCATCACTTTTATTTATACATTTACCTCAATTCGACCATTTAGCAGGTACAGTTTCTCTTTAGTTTGTATTGACCTCATTTAAAATTTACCTCAACATCAAACAATTGACTCTTTTTCTCGTTTAGCTAATTGAAATGGCAACTGACGTCTGCTGCCATTTTTTTTGTTTGTTTGTTTCTTTTTTTAATAATGGTCTTTAGTGGATTTGTTTTTATACAATGTTCTATACATTGCTTTTATAAATTTAATAAATTCGTTCATATACAGTGCTCTGCTCTTAATCATCAAGAGTGGTGTTGATGACCTTGCATTTTGGTCAACAATCCTGATGTTGTGCTTTATGATCATATATTATAATATTCTGATAGTTAACTAACAAATGATGCTTGACACATATTGTTGGTAATGAATAAGTACCGACTACTGCAGGTCTTTTTTATCATTGTGCATTTTAAAATGTGTATAGAGTTGAATGGGGTCAAAAATCCTTTTTTTAAAAGAAACATTTTGTTGAAAAACAGATGTATACATTTTAAGAATGTTTTGACCCAGATCTATATAGACCTTTCAATTACTTTCAATTCAAACCAATCTTCCAAGAAAGTCAAGTCAAAATTGTCTGTGGTTGAATTATATAGTGTCTCGGGTGCATGTACGACTGTTTTAGAAAGTGGTGTTTGGGGTGCATTTGTGCAAGTGTGTGTGGTGTGTGTGTGTGGTGTGTGTGTGTGTGTGTGTGTGTGTGTGTGAGGGTGTGTGTTGAAAAGCCAAAAGAGGCTTGGTGTCACTTGATTCTCAAACCAATCACAACCTTTGAAAACAGTCCTTGTGAAGGGGTTAGAACAGTATAAAGGTGCTCAGGAAAAATGAGAGAAAACAGAGAAAGAAGAACTGAAGTCGAACAAGACACCAAAAGCGAAACTTTGAAGAAAAGAGAACCTACAAAAGGCAAAAAGATGAAGACCTTCACCCTTTTCGTCCTCTGTGCTGTGCTGTCTGCCTGCATGTCTACAGGAGGTAAGAAGGACAAATTTTGTCTCTGTATATCTATATTACTGTCTAAAGGTTATGAGTGTCTTATGCATTCTGAGTCTGTGTTATCTCCTGTGTGCAGTACTGAATATTGCTGCTGAACCTGACACCGATCCTGCACCTGACCCTGCCACTGATGCCCCTGCTGTGTCAGACTCTTCCTCTGAATCAGACTCTGCATCAGACTCTGCATCAGACTCTGCATCAGACTCTGCCTCTGACTCTGCATCAGATTCTGCATCTGACTCTGCATCCGATTCCGCCTCTGATTCTGCATCCGATTCCGCCTCTGATTCGGCCTCCGATTCTTCCTCATCTGAGTCTAACTCTAACAGCGTTGAAGGTGAGCTCATTGCACTCAATTATGCCGCATGCTTGTTTTAACAGGATCGTTTACGAGTGTTTATAAGTGTGTGAGAGACACCAGTGTTTCTCATCCTGCAGCTACAGGTGCACCTGACCATGTGATGGTGAAGAGATCTATCGCCACGGCTCTGCTGAGGAGACACCGAAGAGCTGGAACTCCAGCAGCAGACCTGACCTTAGCTCAGCTGGAGAGGTACATCTTCAACTCCACACTTGATGTTTTCCACAAATGTATTCTATTTTATTTTATCAAGACTGTATTAGAGTTCATTCTGCTATATTTCTGAGAATTCTATTCTATTCTATTCTATTTTATTATAGTGTTATTTCCTAAATGTAAGCAGTTTAGACATTTCTGTGCAGATCTCAGTGTTCTATTGTATTTTATCTACTGTGTTTTATTCTTTCATATAAAATTCAAGGTTGCATTTTTGCTCTAATGTGCAATTTGAAAGAAACAGCGAAATTTCACCAATTCCATTTCTTTTTCAATAGTCTGCACGAGGTGTGTGAGGCCAACTTGGCCTGTGAACACATGTCTGACACCGACGGGATCGTGGCAGCTTACACCGCATACTACGGCCCTATCCCTTTCTAAATGGCCTCGGAGAGAAGTCGCTTCTACAAGGACTCAAAGCTAATCCAGATTTAGATGGAACAGAAATCAGCTTTGCGGTATTTGAACGGGTCTCACTGCCTCCGCTGCTTTGCATAGATGTGAAGGGAGAAAAGTAAACAGCTGTTTTTTAGCTTTTTTTTCGACAGCTTTGCTGTATGTTTTCACTGAAACCACTAGAAAGTTTCTGGTTTTGTATCAGAGGTGACCGCAATCACAGCGACTCAATTATGTAGTAGTATAAGAATGGCATGAGGATCTCACTATGTAAGTGGTCTTTGTGGTGCGATCAACCTGACAACTGTCACAGGGACTGTAAAATGCTCCATCTGCTAATGTAGGGTTTAATCATAGAGCTGTTTTGTTATATCTGCATAGATCAAGGATTGGCACAGTAGTAGGCAAACCATAAGCGTATCGTTCATTTAATTTAGCCTTAAATTATTGTTTTGTGGAGTTTAAGATCTCTTGATGGCTTAATGCCATCTTTCATTACAAAGGTGCTAAACCTCCCTACCTTACACTATAAGCCAAGGGAGATAAAATCATAAACTGTACTTTACTCACATATTTGCTAGTTGAACTAGGACTGTGGATAGTATTTTTTTTTTTCTTTTAAATATACACATTACATTTTTAAGTGACACAATGATATGGAAAATGCTTGTATGTTGTTTCAATAAAAATGTTTTGACGTGTACAAATGTGAAATTGGTCTGTTTTTTGTAAATGTATCAGGTCTGATTCACTAAATGGTATATAACATACATCTACACACTTTTCCTGTTAAGTAACAGCAAGTCAGTAGGTTATTGTTTAAAAGTTGCTTCTTCATTTTCCACTGGAAACACTCATCTTTAACCTTGTTTAGTTTTTTTAGTATTACACATACATATGTGCATATATTTAAAGTTAACTTTCTGTCATAATTCTTTATAAGTAGTCAGATTTAACAGCTAGCAATAACTGTAATAATCTATGGGGCCATTTATTTCTTGTACAAAACAATTTAAAATGTTTTAAAGCTTGAACCTAAAAGAACAAGTATTTCAACATTCAAATCTTTTTAAGAAATTGGAAAACTATTTTTTGGCAATGAATCAGCAAATATGCAGGACATACAGTAGTTATTTAAATCTTAGTGCAAATTAATTTAAAATAATATAATAATTTACTTAAGTTTGTTAATTGTAATTAATCATTTCATCCTTTTAAGGGTTGTTATAGAGCCATAGCTTATCCCAGGAACATTGAGTACAAGACATAAACACACTTTGAATGGGATGGCATTCATTCTGAGTGCAGGTAAAATACAACCTTGCAAACATTATGGAAGGAGACGTAGTAACCTGTAATAGTGTGCAGAACTCGAAATCATGGTGTCCATGTAATAAAAGAAGTAGTGCTTATTTGAATCCCAGTATTAGGTGTCTGGCAAAAAGAAGATAGATTCTTCTTTTTTTTTTTTTTACCCTGGTTGCCATTTTAGAGGTTGTATTCTTGTCAGTAATTGGGAGTTTACAAGCCTGGACAAAAAACATGATCAAAATGGCAAAATATTCAATATAACAAAAAGAATGAAAAGAAACAAGCACTCTGGAGACCACATGCAAAACCATTAGCTCATCTAGCTTTGCTGCAGTAAAGTGTACATTTAGAAATCAAAATAATAATGATTTAAAATGTCAGGGTACCCTTTTTTCCCCAACTAACAATCAAGTGCTCTAAGGTATCTGATGTAAGCCCTTCACAGTCAGCAGTATGGGCACACAGCGTAAAATCCATGTTGCTTGAAGCTGCTGCCGAAAGAGGAGTTGTGGTATTGTATGAGGAAGTCAGGTGTGTCAGAGAAGTATGTGAGGATGGTACAGGACATGTATGAGGACAGTGTGCAGTTGGAATGACAGACTGGTTAAAGGTGGAGGTGGGACTGCATCAAGGATTAGCTCTGAGCCCTATTCTGTTTGCAGTGGTGATGGACAGGTTGACGGACGATGTCAGACAGGAGTATCCGTGGACTATGATGTTTGTGGATGATATTGTTATTTGTGGTGAGAGTAGGGAGCAGGTGGAGAAGAGCCTGAAGAGGTGGAGGTACATGCTGGGAAGAAGGAGAATGAAAGTCAGTAGGAGTAAGACAGAGTACATGTGTGTGAAGAAAGGGAGGGCAGTGGAGTGGAGCGGTTGCAGGGAGAAGAGGTGGTGAAGGTGGAGGGGTTTGTGTACCTGGGGTCAACAGTGCAAAGTAATGGAGAGTGTGTTAGAGAAGTAAGTGGAGAAGATTGATAACAAGAGTAATTTGTGGTAGAAGAGTATCTGCAAGAGTGAAAGGAAACATTTATAGGACTGTGGTGAGACTATGTTATGTTTTAACAGTAGCATTTACTAAAAGACAGGAGGCGGAGCTGGAGATGGCAAAGTTAAAGATGCTGAGATTTTCATTGGGAGTGACGAAGAAGGACAAGAGTAGAAATGAGTTTTTTAGAGGGGCCATCATTGTAGGACATTTCAAGACAAGGTGAGGGAGGTTAGATTGAGATGGTTTGGACATGTCAAGTCAAGTCAAGTTTATTTCTATAGCGCTTTAACAACAGTCATTGTCTCAAAGCAGCTTTACAGAATATAACAGTTAAGGTGAATGGTCTGTATTTATCCCTGATGTGCAGCCATGGCGACTGTGGCAAGGAAAAAACTCCCTTAGATGTTATGAGGAAGAAACCTTAAGAGGAACCAGACTCAAAAGGGAACCCATCCTCATTTGGGTGACATCAAAAGTGTGATTATAGTCTTTAAACAATACAGAACACTGGAGAGTGAGAACTAACATGAGCACTGAAGTGTAAGATTATGAGTAATGATCTTTCTACAGTCGTTTATAGTCATTGTGGTTATAAAACTAGGAGCTACTGAGCAACTCATAAAATAGCTCAACATGTGCAGAGGAAGGACATGGGGTATATAGGTAGAAACTTGCTGAGGATGGAGCCACCAGGCAGAAAGAAAAGAGAAAAACCAGGGAGGAGGTTTATGGATGTGGTAGTTAGTTTGAAAGAGGCAGATGTAGAGGACAGGTTGGTATGGAGACAGATGATCTGCTGTTGCAGCCCCTAATGGGCATAGCCAAAAGAATAATAATAATAAGAAGAAGAAGAAGAAGAAGAGAAAATCGTGATGATTCAAATGTTGGGACATTTAAAATGTGTTTCAAGACATAAAGACTTATCTTTATGTAAAAAGCTGCAAGTTTATTCACAAAGACTTTAGAAAAAAAGGTATTCTATACTAAGTCACTTCATCTATCTGTGTAAATCTGGCTGATGGAATTGACACTTTTTATTTTTTTTGCCCAGAAGTGTAAATCTGTTATTAATGTATTAACCTTTTGCCTAGAAGTGTAAGTGTAATCAATTTCTGAAACGCTATTTTGTCTAAATTGAAACGCAAATAAACTGAAGTTGAATGAAGACCTTTAGGCTGTTAACACTTCCTACACGGATTCTCTCCTTCACGTGACCGCGCGTTCGCGATTCAGTTCTGAGAGTTGTCGTGCGTGCCTGCGTGCGCGGGCGCGGGCGCGTTGTTCTTTGCGTGCGCGCGCGCGCTCGCGTTGTTCAGTGGCGTGCGTGCGCATAAAGACTTATCTTTATGTAAAAAGCTGCAAGTTTATTCACAAAGACTTTAGAAAAAAAGGTATTCTATACTAAGTCACTTCATCTATCTGTGTAAATCTGGCTGATGGAATTGACACTTTTTATTTTTTTTGCCCAGAAGTGTAAATCTGTTATTAATGTATTAACCTTTTGCCTAGAAGTGTAAGTGTAATCAATTTCTGAAACGCTATTTTGTCTAAATTGAAACGCAAATAAACTGAAGTTGAATGAAGACCTTTAGGCTGTTAACACTTCCTACACGGATTCTCTCCTTCACGTGACCGCGCGTTCGCGATTCAGTTCTGAGAGTTGTCGTGCGTGCCTGCGTGCGCGGGCGCGTTGTTCTGTGCGTGCGCGCGCGCGCTCGCGTTGTTCAGTGGCGTGCGTGCGCGCGCGCGGGCGTTTACTTACAGCACTGTTCAAACCTGTAAGCGATAAACTGCGGAACCCACGTAGAAAACAACCCCAATATGCCAAACGCGTGTATTTAATTTTGTTTTGTGATCTTTTAGAGTGAAAATGGATTTTCTCACCGGGAACCCGTTTTCCTCTCCGGTGGGCCAGCGTATCCGTGAGTAAACTCCTTATTGTTTTTATAACATATTTTACTTCCTGCAATTGAATTGTCGGTTTATTACAACCAGGGAACGTAAACAAGCTTCCTGGTGACCTTCGTTTTGCTCTGTTTCATTAGTACATGTTTATATTTATTACTGGTTAGTTTAATTTTACTTAAAAATGTCTTTCTCTATATATATTTTATATATATTTTTTAAGTTACTGATGAGTCGACAAGATGAAAGTTGTCTCTGGCAGAACAGATGTTTTGCACCACTGTATATTATTGACTGTATATTAGTACTGTAGTTTACAATCATCTCTTTGAAACACTAACATTTAAAGGTTTTCTGGTCTTTTTGTTTTACATTTTCCTTGCTAATGGGTGTGTTTTTGGTTATATTTTTATAATTGGGGAACTGAAAACACTGCTTTTTACATGTTAGGCAGGTTTATATAAAGAATTGGACACTTGCATGTGCTTTATAATGTGCTTGAGAAACTAAAACTGTGCTCGATTTTGACTTTTTTTTGACTGACACTGGAGACTCCTTCCAAAATGATGTATATATTCCAATAATTACATGTACTGTGTGTTGAACTAATTCCCTTTCAACACATGCCTGTGGTGGACCCCCGAAAGTTCACAAAGTTTTGTGAGATCTCACCTGTGTGTAGATGAGCGACAGATCGGTACATCATGGATGAGCTCAAGCCGTGGTAGAACGAACATTCACTTAGAACCTGAGAGCTCTTGCCTACTCATATCACATCCAGTGCTGGTTTTTGGTCCTGATATTTGTGTATAGAGTACAGGTAGAGATGATCATTTGGGATTTCGGACACCTGGTTCAGTTCACGAGTCAGTTATTGTTTTATCCCAAGTCACACTGGAGGCTAAAAAAAACATGCTTTCATTCATGCCAAATTCATGCCAGTTAGCAATATAATGGATCGTATCCATCTAATGGTGATTGTTTTTAAGTAGTATTTGAGCAACATGGTGCCAGAAGCATCTGGGTCAGCTCAGGTTAGTGATGTTCTTCCATGACAGGGTTTTCTCTGGGTTCTACAGATTCCTCCAAAAAAACAAGATCCCTAGCCAATATGTGTATTTATGTATTTAACGTAATTTCATAGAATTTCTTTTTACATTTTTTCCTTTGTGTTGTTTAAAGGCTCTATATCCTACTTGTGATTTAAATGTGCCTTGTGTGACTCAACTCACCTCTTCAGTATGGTAAT
Source organism: Silurus asotus (assembly GCA_024362625.1). NCBI lineage: Eukaryota > Metazoa > Chordata > Actinopteri > Siluriformes > Siluridae > Silurus > Silurus asotus. The sequence goes on along the minus strand of MU562415.1, from coordinate 4,105,439 downwards.
TTGATCCATGAGCCGGTAGAGTTATTCAAACGAGCGTTTTGCGTGATGTGAACAAACTTGGTGTTTTTCATCGGTGTGAAAGGAGGATGTTTTTGTTACCTTTCAGCTGAAGAAACCACCTTAGGATTTAGGTCTAAATCAGTCCACAGATCTTTTCTTCATTCACAACGTGCACATTAAGAACATTGGCATCTTTTTATTTATATATATATATATACGACGATTGGTTGAAAGGATTATTAACCAGACTGGAATATTGACTTATTTGTTTTCATATGTGATTTTTAACTTCCTGCATTTGTGGGTTGCTTGTGACAGACTGGATGCTCATTTCAGATCTGTTTAAAAGGAAATTACTACATTGTTTTTGAACTGTGGACATATAGGAAAGAGTTGAGCACTCATGTGCTAAAGGTTGTTTTAGCAATAAACACTTTATTGAAGAGGGTGATATCTTTTTCAGATCCAGAGTTCACTTTTGTTGTATGCACTGGATTGTCTCAACAATTGTTTTTATTTATATATTTGTAAAATATTTTGTATGTATGTATGTATGCACGTATGTATGTATGTATGTATGTATGTATGTATGTATGTATATAGTGTGTGTGTGTGTGTGTGTGTGTGTGTGTGTGTGTGTGTATTTGTATAATCTTATAAGTCTCTTAAGTAATGTTTGTTT
>MU562415.1:4066061-4104724 GCA_024362625.1 Silurus asotus | reverse complement strand
TATATATATATATATATACACATATTTAAAAAAAATCATAAATAAATATGAAAATTTATTTTCAAAACAAAACAAAAAAAGGTAAATGCAGTGTATGTTTTTTTTCTGTTTTATTCTGAAATTATCCCAAAATTTTCTAAACTTTAGTTCAGTACTGCTATTAGATTGAAGGTCATTCCCAGTCTGTTTCTCACACACCCTTCCCACTGTTCACACCGATGTCAGAAATGCTCGGAGCTGCTCAGGGAGAACGTGTACACGGCCAGCTGAGAGTCACATGAAAATACTGAGCGAGAAGGAGGGCTTAAGCGAATTAGAAAGACTCGCACGTTAGAGGTTTCTTCTGGGAGGAACTTGTGCGAATGAAAGATCACATGAGCGCTCATACAAACTTCCACCATCAACATCTGTCTGGTAATCGGTCAGGGGTTGAACTGAAAGATCTGATAAGAAGCTGTCCTAAAACCAGAAATACAAATAAGGTGTTTGTTTAAATGAATTGTTCCAGCAGCTGTCATGTAATTACCCATCCCCAACATGTAACAGAAAAGTTCAACAATGCATCTGGTTTCTATAGGGTCCCGTTTGTGGTTGGGGGTCGGCGTTCTTAATGCACTGAACAGATTTTTCACTTGCAAAAAAAACAATTTGGAACGGTTGAACGTTTGTAGGCGTATAAATTAGTATCGAGAGGGACCCTTTTGTGGTATGTGACTGTAGGAGTGTTTCTCTGTAATTTGAAGCCATTTCTGAGAACTTGTTCATTTTAATATACATCAATACTAAACACTTGTTTAATTGACAGAAACACCTTAGGTCCGATTTGTTCAGCTGTGACTTTGTTTGTGTGTTTGTGCAGAGAAAGCTACTAAAGGCTCCCTAGAGGGTGAGGACTGGGGCATGAACATGGAAATCTGTGACATCATAAACGAGACAGACGATGGGTAGGACACCATTTAAACACAGTTCCTTCATTCTTGTTCATTCGTTTTCTTCTTGTCGTGTTCAGTACGGTGTTTAACTGCAGACTTTGCACTAATTCACATCCTTACAGACCCAAAGTTGCGACGAGAGCCCTAAAAAAGAAAATCGTGGGAAATAAAAATTTCAGAGAAGTCATGCTGGCACTGACTGTAAGTACTTCTTTCCTTTCTCTTTCCTTTCTCTTTCCTTTTGTTCCTCGACAGGTTTGTATGCGTACGTTCATTTCTAAATTAACCGAATAATTGTTCATCTTTCATCATTCACGTTTTTATGTTTTATATTTAGTAATTTAATAAAGCATTATATCATGTTTATTCATATTTAATACTATATGTCACCGCTGTGGCCCGGGTTCGATTCCCGGTTAGGAAACCAACCCCAGCCAGTCTTAGTGCTGCTCCCAAGCTTGGATAAATGGGGTTAGGAAGGTCATCCAGCATAAGAACATCAGACATGCGGATAATCTGCTGTGTCATCGTGACATATAGTATTAGTAATACTATATATCGTGATGTGCTTTTTCCTAATAGATGATATTTCATTGTGTTAATGTGTTTTTAATGTATATTACTTAAATAATATACTAATATATGCAATAGTCAATTATCTTTGTTATGGTGCAAATCTCTCTTGGATCGTACCACAGACATAAAACAGATTACATTTTTCAGCAATGGACAAGTGCAAGTTTAGCGCTTCTTGGCTTTATAAAAAAAAATGCCTTTTTTCCTCTGACGCTTCACATCATCTGTTTTTTCCCCACTTTTGTCCAGGTTCTTGAGACTTGCGTGAAGAACTGCGGTCATCGTTTTCACGTCCACGTGTGCACCCGTGACTTCGTCGAGGGAGTGCTGGTCCGAACCATTCTCCCCAAAAACAATCCCCCTATGGTCTTACATGATCGAGTCTTAAGCCTCATTCAGGTTTGTTCCACATTTCAGCGAAACACAATGGCGCATTATTTTTGTAACTGGGCTGATTATGGGACTTTAACATCGACCCAATAGGATTTTGCCCAAATGATTTCAAATAAATATCACTTGTTCGGTCACATTTTCACTTTCTTAGGCATGGGCCGACGCTTTCCGCAACGTTCCGTCACTGTCTGGTGTGGTGTGTGTTTATGACGATTTGAGGAAGAGAGGCCTGGAGTTTCCTATGACTGATTTGGATGCTTTATCACCCATACACACCCCCATCAGGGTAAATCCATACTGTGTGTTTATTCTTCCCTGGACTTTACCCTACTACAGGACACTGTCTTTACAGAATACACATTTCAACAAAAGAAAGTAAATGCAAAATAAATGCAAAATGTATCCAGCAGGTTACAGCAACCTGTCATCATAGAAGTAGAGAAAATATATGGGGTTTTTTTTGGAATTGATTTAAGCACAGTAATTAATTTCTCTTAAACTCGAGGTCCATACCTGAATACCATAAAATAATGATCAGAGATGCTTGATTATATAATCTGGTGTTGACGTGTCCATCTTCAGTGTTTAAACACATTTTAGTTTTATTGTCCTTTTACACATTACATTCTCCACCACAACTCCCTTTCCCTTTTCCACTTTACTTTGTCTTGTGCCAGGCTTCAGCGTTAACATCCTGTGGGTTAAAAGTCACATCAGCTACCTTCACTTATATCACAATAGAATAGTTTTGAAATAATTTAGCTCAACACAATGCAATCAGTCTACTGTAGAACAAAAACATCGTATTCAATCCAGCCATGTGGAACAGATCTGATGTGTACTTTGGTCTGTGTTATTGAGAGAGATAAATCTCTCTGGTTTATGGCCTCTCTCTCAGAGCACTCCGGAAAACAATACACCTGCTGCAGAACCTACAACACACACTCCTAATGAGGCAGGGACTCACACTGCAGATATCCCCCAGACAAATGGGACACCTGCACTGATCTCACCTGAACAGGTACAACTATAAAAAAATGTCCTATGTGTTATAACGTCTGCTTTATATCTGTTATAAATGAGTGCAGATTTTGACCTGTAGTGAATAGAGTGTGTGTGTGTGTGTGTGTGTGTGTGTGTGTGTGTGTGTGTGTGTGTGTGTGTGTGTGTGTGTGTGTGTTTTAGAAACAGAAGCTAAGAGCAGATTTAGACCTGGTAAAAGGAAACTTGAGTGTAATGACAGAGATGCTGAACCAGCTTAGACCAGGAGAGAGCTCACCTTCAGACACGGAGCTACTTCAGGTATCTTTCCCTCACTCATTTACTAGATCATTAGCTCAATCCCTAATCACTTTTTCACTCAACTCACATCCTAAATAAAAAAATGAAATTAAAAACCTTTCGAAATCTTGTCTTTTTATTTTTCAGTTTGTCTATCCTCACTCACTCACTTCAATACTCACTACCTCGGTTCTTCCCTGCTCATTTCCAATCTATTCCTATTCTCTCAAACCCTCGTCTCCATCACGATTTTGCTTTTTGAGTTCACCGACCTCACCTTTGTCATCACACCCCAGTCATTCAGTCTCTGTGATGATAAATAATCCACGTATATAGCAGACATTAACTTCTTTTCTTTCTCTTTCTCTCATGTGTGTGAGCAGCAGTTGTCCTCCGTGTGTAAGGATATGCAGAAGCGAGTAGTCGAGCTCATCCCTAGTCTGTGTGATGAAGAGCTGATTGGAGAATTGCTCATCATCAACGATGATCTCAACAATGCTTTCATACGCTATGAGAGGTACTGCATTGATAATTGATCATTTCATAAATTTTCATTACTTTATTCACTTATTTCTTGCAATGTGGCTATATTGCCTGGCAAAACACAATTTGAGATCCAGCTGTAGAGAAAGTGTGATTAAAAAAAAGTGTCTTTTGGAATCATTTTTTTTTCCCCTAATACTTTCTCATTGTGTTGAAAATGGAAAAATGTCATATCTGTCTAATAAATCAGTTTATCAGTATTTATTTATTAATTTTTTTTTTTAAGGTTCGAAAGGCTGAGCACGGTCCAAAGACCACCGACAGAACAAGTACATTTATATTTAAAATCTATAGTTCAATGTAAAGATTCTGTAATGCTCATTATTTAATAATTCATTATTTATTTAAATTCAATAATTAATTCATTCATTATTTAGAACTATAAAATAGTCACGTATTTGGTATAATTATAATCTCAAATAAAACATTGATTATTAATGGCAGTAATTTATGTAGTACATTTTATTAAATTCTGATAAATTATATTTTTCTATATTAAAGCAGGCGGCAGGAAACCTTATAGACCTTAGTAACTCTTTAGCACCAGTCATTCCGATGGTAAATCCACCCGTCAATGAGCCTGTGGCCCAGCCTACATCTAATCCCATAACGAGTGCAGGTCTGTTGCTTCTCTACAATTCATTTCACAATAGTTCACAATGAATGATTTGAATTCTTTTCTTTTCAGTATTATGTCATCATTCTCTCTTATATACTCATTGTCTCGATGTGTTATATTCTGTCTATCCTATCTTTCCTTGCTGCAGGAGATGATGATGATGAATTTGATATGTTTGCCCAGACGAGAGGAAGCTCACTGGCTGAGCAGAGAAAGAGGTAAGCGTTCAAATACAGTCATCCACCTACATCAGTCCCGGTCTAGTATTGCATTTCTGCTGGGATTAAGATGAAACCTTTGACATTGAGTTGAACTATGCGTAGTTGAGAATATATTGAAATGTAGTGTTACAGGAAAGCTGCATTTCAGTTCAACAGGAAGTGGTTTTAAGAAAAAGGATTATTGTGAAGTTTATTTGTTATAGCACTAGCTTCTATGTGAATTATTTCTATTGAATAAAAAAAAAATGCATCTATATTATTATATAAAATGCTCTAAGAATTTTGGGAAATTATGGTAATGCTATTGAATCAAATTTGTGTTTGTGTGTTTGTTTGTGCACCTGCATTCTCAACTGTGTTTGTGTGTAGTGTTCGATATGAGGACCCTGGCGCAGTAGAGGGCTTAGCCGAAGCACTAGACACTCGGCTCCAGGTCACAGCAGGGGTTGGTATAAATAATTGTTAAGTTTTTAAGTAAAGTACTATATAATACACATTTTTTTTGTAAAAAATTAGATGCTTGGTGAGAACATATTGAATTTTTCCTTTACTCATAGAACTCCTCTTCTAGTATGTGGCAGTAGAAATTAGTGTTTTGAAGAATACATCGAATTTTGACGTGTCAGTTTTACTATAAAATGATGTTCTTGAGCCATGCTGTCATTCCTCTCATAATTCAATTCGAAAATAACTTTCCATGCATGATGCAATAAGTGCTCAATTGCTACTCAGTTTTATATCTGGGTATAAACTCAGGTTTATAATAATCAGACAAGTGTGAAATCCATTCTGTTGAATGCAGACATTTGTCAAAAAGGCATTTCTGAAAGCTGAGTACAAATGTTAAGATGAAAGCGAAGCCAATGGAGCGCTTAGAGACATGAAATCAAAATTAGGGTTAATTTTCAGAAGAAGCTGCTTCAGTGAATACAAAAACATGACCTTGTTACATTCTAATGCCTTTAGTTGCATTATGTAGCAAAACGTAATTTCTACTAAGCAAAGTCTATCGACGTTTCGTGTTTGACAAAACACATTTTATAAGTAACTCTCGTTGAATAAAAACGGCGCGGATTTATAGATTCTGGGATTTTTTTGTTTATTTTATTTCTTGCTTTATTGACCAACCAACAGCTCTTTAGTAATACACTAACATACTAACCCAGTGTCTGTGTGTGCCAGCGTGAGTGTGTGAAGAATGAGGCAAGTAACTGGATTCTTCAATCACAGTGGCTTTACAGTGAGGAACTGGTGGGTTCCAACTATGATGCGATCTAGGATGCATGCTCTCTTTATACCCTGTATAGCCAACAATATGTGGACACCTGACCATCTCATCACACTCATATGTGGTTCCTCAAAAAGGTGGAAGCACACAATTTTATAGAATGACTCTGTATGCTGTTGAATTACAATCTTATTTCATCAGAACTAAGAGATCAAGCCAAAACTTCTCCAGCAATGCCACTGTGTACCAAGCGAGTTGCAGGAAAGCAATATTTCGAATGCTGTTGCACTCCATGAAACCCTGCATGACATCAAGTGCATGATCTTTTTGAAATCTCCATAGCCATCTAGTGGAAAGCCTTCACAGAAAAGTGGAGGTTAATATAACAGCATACAGGGAGTACATTTGAAATAGGAAGTTTAACAAACACACCTGAGTGTTGTGGCCAGATGTCCATATAATTTATGCTATATTTATTTAATTTATTTAATTTATGCTATATTTATGCTAATTTATCCTATAATTTAGGCTATATGTTGGCTATCTATCTAAATATGATCACCTTGAGATCTTCTGCGATTGATCCTACGCTCGTATGAACACTCGGATCAGTTGTAGAATGATGGACTCAAGTACTACGTGTTTAAAATTGCTATAGTTTGGGAGTCATTATTTTTATAATGTTAGAATGACAGAAGATAATGAAAGGACTAAATTCAACAGTGTCTCATGAGTTAACTCTGAATAGAAAGTGGAAGAAGCTAATTTGGGGGGGAAAGAGGAAAGATTTGTGTGAAAGGGGTGGGGTTTTTATTTATTTATTTATTTTTCACATACTCTTTTTTGGCCAATCACATGCTTTTATGTAAATTATTTCGCTAAAAGTAGCTCATCAAAACAGAGAGTAGCAAAAGGGTTAGAATGATCAGAAAGGAGCAAGATTTCATGGAAGGTGATTCTGATGATGCATCATTGTTTTCCTGATTGCATGCCGGTGCAGTGATGAATCAGTGTTAGTGATTTATGTGAAATCATGCTTTTTCACTGAAAGTCGTGACTTGCACAGTTCTTGGTCTGGTAATGATTTATATATGGTTTGATCATGATTTGTCACACAAACAGTATTGGAATATAAAATGGATAATACATTTCATCAGACATCCCATTGTATAATTGCATTTGGATTTTTTTTTATTCCAGGTACCAGCACCACAGAATGCTGTTATGGATGACATTGAGAAGTGGTTATCTGCAGAAACGGTAATTCTGAACCTTGTTTTTTTCTAATATGCATGAATTACAGTTAAACACTCCATGAAGTGAATCTCTTGAATAGTTAGCAGCATTGACAATCTCTTGAACTCTCTTTAACTTCCCAGTGGTGGCACCAGCATAGTACAACTCATTATATCCTCTCTGATTATACACACTGCAGGTCATTATTATTAAAATCACAGCCTAGCCTCAGGCAATCAAATGAGCTCCTGCCAAAGATGCTAAAAAGGCCTGTAACTTTTCAAAATTGTGCTAATTCCATGCCAGAGACCTGATTACCTGATTGTGGAATAGATTAAAAATAAATATCAGAATACACTAAATCAAACTCAAATCTGTCAGAAGTACACCCACATAGGTAGATATCGGTGGCAGGTACACTTTATCCTAAGGCACCAAATAAGTGCAAAAGTTTACATCCCCTTAGGGCAAAATAAAGAGCAAGGAATTTGGTTAAATGCCAGCATATAACATGCTTTGTGTTTTTCTATATCACCCCTCATACCCAGCACACCTGCTAATAGCAGACACACCTTCTTTCTTGCATAACTGCTCAGATTACTGGCTAAATCTTGCCCTAAGTAATAAACTTGTGATAGTTACATGTATAGGCACTAAACTTATAGGCACTTCACTGGTCAATTGTACAAGTATTGTGGAAAAGACAATACACTGCCAGTCTGCAACGTGTGTACCAAGAAAAATCCATGAGCCTGAAAGCAGCTCAAACACCACTAACTGTTTCAGACATTTGAAGGTTATTCACAGAATGGTTCAAAGATTGAAAGAAAGCTTTGAAAGTTGGCTAGTGCTAAGAAAGAGGGGTGGTTCAGCAACTCAAGTGCAGCTGTTGGTAACAACATGACAAGTGGGGTGCAATAACGGCAGGATATATATATTCTTTTGGTTTTCTACATTATTTGTAATAGAGAAAATCATAAATGAAGATTCAAATTCATACACTCAAGGCAAATTAAAGGTTATTGATGCAAGTACATTTAAACATTAGTAAGGGGACGTAACAACAACAACAAATTTATTTTCTCTGTTTTGAAACTTGATGCTATTTGAACACATAGATAGAGAAAAAAGATCAATTCAAGGCTTTAAATAGCCCTCAAAAAAAAAAAAAAAAACTCTAATTGGTGATCGGCATCGTTATTGGTATACCAAAAATCCTGATGGGAGCACCCATATATTTATCTCTGTAATTTATTTTATTAATTTTTTGGTTTTTTTGTTGGACGATGTCATGATTTAAAATGCTCTATAAATAAAACTGATGTAAATTGAATTGATGTAGTTTGTTGGCGCCATCTGGAGATCTTAAAATGGAATGCAAGCTGGAGATATCTATTATAGCTTATGTTCATTAACACCAAAAATATATAATATAAATAACAATAATACATATAAATACTTTTAGAGCTTTGTCAGATTAGTGTGATCATTGTATTTGTAAGTCTTGCTGTATGTGTATTTAAACCTGAAGTGGGCGTGGTGTAAATTGGAAATATTTGTTAATTCAGTTCATAATTGTTTTACGAATGTGCGTGGGAATTTTTATTTCTTCTAACATGTTTGTAAATAATTTTATCAAAACTTGTTAGTCATATTTAAACCAATGAAGACCCTGCCCAGGCAGTGAAGATCATGTGAATGCATTGCCACAGCGCAGTAAACAATGATCACTCGCTCATGCCTGTACAAAACTAAAAAAAACTCCTTCTTGTGTGATTCTTTTAAGCTCCACAGGATTTAAGTTTAGTTTTAACCAAATGCCCTGTGAACACAAAAAGACACAATCTGTTTATCCAGAATAAATTATTTTGAATGTGTTGTACAAGTGTTGAAAAAACTAATCACAACCACAGACTGTTCACTTACAGAAAACTAATTCATGTTAAAAAAAACCAAACTGATTTCTTGAGATTTTAAATGTTTACACACCAAATGCCTTATTTTTTCAGTATGATGATTATGATGATGAAGAAGGTGTTACCAGTGAAGGTGAGCTCTTTCTCTCTCTCTCTCTCTCTCTCTCTCTCTCTCTCTTTTTACTGCTTCCACTTGATTTTTCATTTAAAACACGCACACACATCTTTCGCTAACCGAATCTCGGTCTCTTCCTCACAGAGTTTGACAAGTTTTTAGCGCAGAGAGCAAAAGCAGTGGAACACCTTCCTTCTGTAGAGAAAAACTCCTCAACCCTCGCCAACTCTCAACAATCAGCACAGAAACAAGAAAGCGCTCAGGATCAGCTCTTCACCCTCTAACGCATTAAAGTCAGCGAATGAAGTACGTAGAAGCAGGTAGCCAAAAATGCACTGCTTAGAAGTAGCTCATTTCACCTCACTGCTTTTTTAGCCGTTTGTACAGAACTGCAGAACTGCATTGTGGCCTTTCATTGAACGCTATAGTTTATAGTTAATTAATTAATAACTCATCATTTTGTAAGAAAGCATAAGCTTTCTTAGGTAAAATCTTTTGTCTACTTACTGTATTTTGAGCTGAATGAACAGCAGTGTCTGTTGACATGTCGAGATTTATTTTATCATGCAAATGAATTTATTGTGACTCGTAGATTTCCAAAATCTTGTACACTATATTCTGCAATAGCCTGATTATTGCACTAAAGATAAAAATTCTGTGCGCCTAACCTAATGTAATGTATCAATGTTGTTCTAACAACAAGAAGTACCTCATAACATGTAATGTGAAGCTTGCATTAGCCAAATGTTTTTTAACTCAACTTTTCTGTTATGCATTTCCCATAGTATATTTTACTAGCGCGTACACGTTAAGCAGAAGGTTTACAAAAACAGAACCATGCATCGCTCGTCAGCATGCATCGTTACACAAATGAATGAATGCGCAAATATGAAATTAACTCGTTTAATAGACACTATATGGACGTAAACATCGGGACACCTGACGTTTCAGGCTATATGTGTTTTTTCTTCAAAGAATTACCACAAGATTGGAGGCACACAATTTAACAGGATGTCTTTGGATGTGGTAGCATTCATTTTTCAAGTCACTTCAGCGAAAATTTCCTAAAACCAGCATGCCAATGCCCTCGTGCACAAAACTAGCTACATGAATATATATATTTACATGGGTTAATTAAAAGCTCTTGAGGGCCTGATATAGAGATCTGACCTCAACCCTGCTGAACACCTTCGGGATGAATTGGAACACTGACTACACCCCAGGCCTCCTCACCCTCACCTACATCAGTACCTGACTTTACTAACACAAAATCTAGTGGAACAGCTTCCCAGAAGAGTGGATGTTATAATAACGGCAAATAGAGGATAATTGTGGAAGGGATTGTACAAAAAGCTCATACCAATGGTCAGGTGTCCTCAAAAGTTGTAGCAGATAATATTTTTTTTCTCCTCAGTTTAATAGGAGTTTTTATTTTTTTATTTTTTTCCAAGTTACTAAACTGTAACTAGGTTTTGGGTTTATTGCCTAGTCCATCTTGCATGTCTATATCTATAGATTAATGTAATATAAATGCAATATAAAATAACACTCCAATCAGAAACCATTGAAAGATGATTTCTCTTATGCAACTCACGATTTCCTAGATTTTTTTGGTGAGAGCTTTTCAACAACATTCCTACTTTCTCACACTCACAGTCGTTAATGCGTTGTCAAGGAAACGGAAAAGCAATCTGAAACCGTGACTTACACCTTCACACGCAAAAACATACGCTCTTACACACACAATCAACCCTAAATTATAGATTGACTGTATCTAAGAGGTTTAATAGATTAGTGAGCTTTTTTGATATGCTGGAGTGTGTGTGTGTGTGTGTGCGCGTGTGTGTGAGGGTGTGCTTGTTTAAGGCCCTTTCACACAATTTATTCTACCAAGTCTCATAATTAAGTTGTTACTGTTAATTCTACTACGGTCATATCACTAATTCTGCTTAATGTGATTACAGATCAGCAATCAGGAACATGAAGTGTAAAAAAATATCTATATGGTGACTAAAACTGTAATGCACTTGTAATTGATATGGTTAACAAATGACCTGTAAACGCAAGTGTTGTGTTTGTGTGGCGCTGTCAATCGCCAAATTGTAAGCAAAATTTATCATAAGATTGAGTCTGACACAATGCAAATATGACAAAAGCTAATTTAATGTTATGGTTTATGTTTCATGAAGTAAACAATTTGCAGATTGTACATTTTTTTTTTTTCATTTTCTTTAGACTGTTGAGATTATGGGGGGAAAAACAGGTTTTATTTGGTGTCTAAATAAATGGCTTCCCATTCCAACACTAAACAGTGGTGACGTGGGCATCTCAGAAGCTTCCTGTTATTAAACTGTTAGTGTTCGCATATTAATGTAGAGATCATAATGCTATTGAGCAATGTTCTTGACCGGGGAAATGGATGGGGTGTATGATTGCAGCATTTTGAGTTATAATAATATGCATACACAGCGTTTCTGCTGAATCTTAAAAAGTAAAAAAAAAATAATAATAATCTACGTTTTGGCCTTAAATTCGCTAAGTATTAAATTTGCTGTTCTTGGACAAAAAAAAATTTCCGATGTCCATGTAACACTTCATCTTATGCTCCTTAAAATGCTTCTGCAGCACTTTCACAATTTAGTTTAGAGGTTATGTCTTCTAGGTGTTAGCAGGAAGTACAGGGGTGAGAAGGAACAGTGAGAAACATAGCAGTGACATCATTACCTCCTGGAATGCCCTGGAAGCTGTACAGGTGCTGTCCTACTTTCTCTCTAATAATCTAGTGTTTCTCACATAAAGTGGCTCATTTTAAACTTCCAGCTGTGTTTCAAGACGTGTGCCCTCAATAACCACGTAGAAAAAGACAATCAGGATACACACACACACACACACACATCTGGTAGATTGGACAAATTGAGTTCAACTATAAATAAATGTTATACAGTCAGATGATTTAAAATACGTAGAATCCAATTCCGAGTGCCAGAACTAAACACGCTCCGAGCAGCATCCTGAGCAGCTGTGAGTCGGATGTCAGCGAGGAGGTCACTGTTGATCTCTGGCTCACGCTGATATCTGAGAAAAGAGAAACCGATGAAGTATTAAAATGCTGGATAAGAGAACGATTGCAGGATTTGTGCAGTTTGTGTTGGTGTTTGTTTTTACCTGGAGTTTTGAAGTCGTGTGCTTTGCGTCTCTGCCTCTGCTCGTTCTCCTCTGAGATGTTTACAAAAGTTTGGAGTTCATCAAACACCTGCACAACAAACCGCACACACCGGTGTTACGTCGTGTTGAAACCTACAGTATTAATCATGCAAGTGTTTAAGCAGCTTTTTCAAAGGAATGTCTGACATGGTTTAAGTGAACCTGTGAAGCAAGCAGTTTTCTAACCTGGATGTTGAACTCGAAGGCTCTGATGGCTTCCTCCAGCACGCCCTCCCTCTGCGTCTCTGTCAGCTCGATGCTGTTCATCCTGCTTCTATACAGCTGCTTGAACAGATTCGGACTGTTGATAGCAGGAAATGAGAAGAACCCCAAGCCCTCTCCGTTCTTCAGTCCCAAAGACCTTTGTGGAACGCGGCTCAGCACCTGGCCCCCTGACAGGTCACCCAGGTAGCGAGTGTAAGCGTGAGCCACCAGGTATTCAGGATGTTTGCAACCAATCTGAGACAGATAGAAAATAAGTGTGGGTTTTGCAGTGCATTGGAAATGAGATTAATGATTTTGTAAGATGTTGCTCTATTTCCAAACTTCGCTTACCTCTCTCAACCTTTGAGTGTATCTCAGTGTAGAGGCTGGTATGAACATCTCCTCTCTCCAGTTCTGACCATAAAAGTGTTGAAGATCTCTCTTAAGTGTTTCTGCCCTGGCCAGTTCCTGAGGGAAGTAAATTGGTGCGACACTCCCGTGAGAGGCATTCCTGTCCAGTTCCTCTTCCAAAGCTTCATAGATCTTGTACAGGGAGCACAGCAGGAGCTGAGGAAAGAGACAGGAACCAGGTGGTGGTTGGCATGTATTAAAAACATTTGACAAAACGTATAAAAACTTCGTAATCTGGTTTTTAAAGCAGCTGGAGATAATTTTCGAAAAGGGGGTGACCCACCTTATACTGCATCAGGGTGATGTTTCCCCTTTGGAACGCTTGCATCAACTCTGTGCTATTGGCTCGGACATGACATTCCTTAGTCACAGACTTTATCTTCTCAGACAGGTCACTAGAAACAGATACAGCGTCATGTTATAACCAGTATAAACCTCAATATTTCTATGGAGCAGCTGCCCATCATTTAATTTACCAGTCTGTAATCTGGGGCTTCTCTGTTTGTATTTTCTGCTTCTCCTCTTTCATTTCTGTGGAAAATCGAATTGGCTACAGTAAAAACAGAGGGACAATTCATCAGGTAAGTTCTAATCGATTTTTAAAATGTTTTGCCTAAAAAATAACCCCGTTTACTCACTCAAAGTTTGCTTTCAGTGTAGTTTTCAGGGAACTCTCCTCTTCCTGAGACCAGATCTGCTCTGTTTGTGGAGTCGTCCTAGATATCCCCTTTTTTATACTTGTTCTCACTTAATCTTGCATTGCCAGGAAATAATAAAGTTCTGAGATTGCGCAGGTACGCCATGTAGATGACGTAAGTCCTGGCTAATGTTGCACAAAAACGTACTCTTCATAGCGGCTGTGTTGCAATATTATCTGGACATAAGGCCGATTTGAATTAAACACAAAATCACTGCAAATCGCTCACTAGATGACCAAGTGGTAAAATGTGCTGTAATAGAAAAATGATCAACAATTGTGTGAGGCAACCGTTATTCTTCCTGTCTAACAACAAGTGGATGTGATCTTAATGCTAGAATGAAGAAAAAAAAACTTGATTTTAATTACAGCTTGAATAAGAGATCAGATATCACAATAACGCTGAATTATTCTTCATCTTCCTGCAACAATTTGCTATACTATTCTGTTTTGATAAATTAGTTTTTCTGGTTAAACATGAATTTGCTGAAAAGCAAACTCGGATTGAAATGCATTGGGAGAGGAATAAGCACTTCTGCTTACTCACTGTTAAGCTCGAACAAACAGGAAGCAGCACTCGGGGCAGAATAAACTGAGAGGGCGGTCTTATGGCTAACCATGACATGGCACTGTGACTAACCCGTGACGTGAGTAGAGCTAACCATGACACAAAACATTCCTAATGCTGTGAGAAAACAGACGCAAGATCGAGCAAGAGATCAGAACTAACCATGACTTGGTGCATTTTGTAGCCTGAACGTGTGACTTGTAGTTCAATCAGAGGAACTTTGTTTGCATACTTATATTGACACACCAGGGAAGAGTGCATAGTCTTGTTGTTTAAAGGCTCACAAATAAACATTGATAACAAGCTAACTGGTCCGAGACTTGATATGTTTATTTTGAACATATAATGCTTTTGGAGAAATATGCAGCATGCTTTTTATGGTTAACACTGATCTTTTTTTTTTTTTTGAAGGGGTACTATTATTGTGTCACAATCATTGCTCAATGGCAATTTAAGTGTTTTTTACCTGTTCACCTACAATTTGAATTTCAGAAATTTGCATAAATGTAGTTTGCATTAGTGAGTCACACCTACAGGGTCCTAAATCAGTCCTGAACTAATCTAATCCAGAACCAATTACTGCTTTGGGATCAACAATTCCTAAATATACACCTTATCTACCAGTAAAGGTTCTGTCTCGGGGTTCAATCTGAGGTTCCTCCAAACTGTGATTTGTTGTTGTTTTTTTAATCAATATCTATCATGGCCGACCATCTAATCTAACTCTTCAAGAATGTCACTGTACTGTTAATGAACAAATACAAGTTTTCCTTTCTTTGAATAAACAGTTATTAATCAAGCTGAAGAAATGTGTTTGCAAGAGCTTATTGAAATTCCTCAGATCTAAGACTACTGGCTCTATCTGCTGGTAAACCAGGGGACTGTCCACACCACCCTAACCAACGCATTGTACCATCACAACTGCCTTCAGTCGTACCTGCAAGAAATGATGTAATAAAAGGATAAAAAGATATGGTTAGATGCAGGTCATGACTAAAGTGCCTCAAGGCTTTATGTGTGGCCCTTTCCTACTGTACATCACATTATTGAGAACTGTCCTCCACTTGCAGGTCTTCTCTAATTGTTACTCTGTTGACAATAGTTCTGTCAGTCCTACGTTTATTTCAGCCTGGAGGAAATATCACCAAATCATAAGCCTCTTGTCATATTAACAGATCTGTTGGTAAATTATAAAGGTTCCCTGGTGGTCTAGTGGTTAGGATGCGGCGCTCTCACCGCTGCAGCCCAGGTTCGAATTCCGGTCAGGGAACCAACCCCAGCCACTCTTAGTGCTGGTCCCAAGCCCGGATAAATGGGTAGGGTTGCGTTAGGAAGGGCATCCAGCGTAAAAACGTGCCAAATCAAACACGCGGATGATCCGCTGTGGCGACCCCTAATGGGAGAAGCCGAGAGAAAGTTTGTTGGTAAAATATAGCCAATCAAGGTTGGATCAACATTGCTACTACCATTAATATGGATTTGGAAAATATTCTAGCACCTGGATTGGGAAGTGTGTGCCCATAGAAACACCTTATTTGCTTATGACTTTAATTGCTTTCTCAGAGATTCTTGACTTTCCTGTCCTCACACCCAAGCCTAGCTTCTGGCGCTTGGATATTTTGGATGACTGCGCAGGATTCATTGTGCACAAAGTAATTGGCTCAGAGGTAAATAGAGGTCATTCTTGCCAAGATATGTTATTACACCTTATTGTGTTTTGTCTTCTCAACAAATTATTCTACGCTTTTAAACATCGCCTATTGGATTATGTGCGTGCCTACTTATGTGTACTCCCGATGAATTATCTTTGAATTGACCGTTTAGTTTAAGGTCTTTGTAGACGTGTATTGGATCCCAAGCCTGCTTATGTACCCTGATCGACTGCTGCCGAAGTTCAAGTGTCTGGGTGAAAGGCCCAAATATAGCCAAGTTGTTATTTGTAGTCATATTGCATAAATTATTGAACATTTTTGCCTTAAGATGTCATAAATCTCCTTGGATTTACGTGCTTTTCATTGCTACCTTGCTGTCTCTGACATACAGTGTGTGTGTGTGTGTGTGTGTGTGTGTGTGTGTGTGTGTGTGTGTGTGTGTGTGTGTGTGTGAGAGAGAGAGAGAGAGAGAGAGAGATAGACAGTTTTTGTGCTGATTCATTTAGATTTTTTTGTTTTGTTTTTTTGCTTGTCCTTGGTAACAAGTTTTGTTCTTACCACTACTTCCTGAGTTTACTTCAATGTAAAATGTGTCATCGAGTTTCATAGAAAAAGTCATGAAGTATGAAACAAGCTATTGTAAACCCAAAGTATTTAAAGTATTAAAGTATTTCTTCTCACTTTCTTTTAACACCTTGATGCAGACACTTTTATCCAAAATAGCCTAAAGAAAAAAAAAAAAAAACTGATGTTTTTCTTGGTAATGAATAAAACTATTCTCTACAACTCTCCAGTCAAAAGTATTGACCCATAACCATTCAGTCTACTGCTTCTGTGGTATTAAAAGCCTGTTGTTGCTTTCTTAATTAGATGTCCACTAGAAGACCACCCATTCAGGCACCTGCCAAATAGAATTACAATAATTTGTCTGAGATTTCACAAAAAACGTGGTCACAGATAAAAAATAAGGTCACAGATAGTGTGTTTGAATCTTCCATGTTTTATTATTATTATTTTGTTTTAAATAAGCAGAGAATGTACATTTGATGTACACTTAACAGTATTTAACATTTTACTCTCGGTAGAGTATGAAATGCATCCAATACAGAACATTAGCTGGGCAATACAGTATGTCTGAACAATGACTTTACTGATCCTGTCATCAAGAAATCAGAAAAAAAAACAGTAACAATATTCATTATTATACAGTGTACAAAACGTAACCAGATTGTAAAAAACCTCCAGAAAAGTGCATGCTGAAATTCTTCCTGAACCACGTGTTTTTTTTTTTTTTAATACCCGTGACTTGATTTACATTTGCATACTATATACAGTATTTTACAAGATGTTCAGTCGTATATTTAAAACGCATACACTCCCATTCCGAGTGCCAGAGCAAAACACAATCCGAGCAGCATCCTGAGCAGCTGAGAGCCGGACGTCAGTGAGGAGGTCACTGCTGATCTCTGACTCACGCTGATATCTGAGGAAAGAGAGATAGTTGAAGTATTAAATGCTGGATAAGATAATGATTGCTGGATCTGTGCAGCTTGTGTTAGTGAAGGTTTTTTTTTACCTGGAGTCTTGACGTCGTGTGTTTTGTGTCTTTGCCTCAGCTCGTTCTTCTCTGACATGTTCAGCAACGTCTGGAGTTCTTCAAACACCTGAAAACGAACCACACACACACTGATGTTATGTTGTCTCGTAAAGATAAATCGAATGAATGCCCAACAGAATGTTTAGTATTCTTTAAGGTTATCAGTAAAGTAAAGCAGTTTTTTTACCTGGATGTTGAACTCGAAGGCTCTGACGGCTTCCTCCAGCACTCCCGCTCTCTGCGTCTCTGTCAGCTCGATGCTGTTCATCCTGCTTCTGTACAGCTGCTTGAACAGATTCGGGCTGCTGACAGCAGGAAATGAGAAGAACCCCAAGCCCTCTCCGTTCTTCAGTCCCAAAGACTTCTGGGTAATACGGCCCAAAATCTGGCCCCCTGACAGGTCACCCAGGTAGCGAGTGTAAGCGTGAGCCACCAGGTATTCAGGATGCTCGCTGCCGATCTGGAACAAGAGACGAACGACATGTATATTTAACTACAAAGTACCAAAGTGCACCAGAGTTTATAGTGAAGGTTGAATGAGGCTATACTTGTAGTACAAGCATAGTGCAGGAATAGTTATCATTCAGAGGCCCTTAGAGGCCCTAGTACCTCTCTTAATCTCTGAGCGTATCGCAGTGTAGCAGCAAGAGAGATAGTTGAAGTATTAAATGCTGGATAAGATAATGATTGCTGGATCTGTGCAGCTTGTGTTAGTGAAGTTTTTTTTTACCTGGAGTCTTGACGTCGTGTGTTTTGTGTCTTTGCCTCAGCTCGTTCTTCTCTGACATGTTCAGCAACGCCTGGAGTTCTTCAAACACCTGAAAACGAACCACACACACACTGATGTTATGTTGTCTCACAGAGATAAATCGAATAAATGCCCAACAGAATGTTTAGTATCCTTTAAGGTAATCAGTAAAGTAAAGCAGTTTTTTTACCTGGATGTTGAACTCGAAGGCCCTGACTGCTTCCTCCAGCACTCCCGCTCTCTGCGTCTCTGTCAGCTCGATGCTGTTCATCCTGCTTCTGTACAGCTGCTTGAACAGATTCGGGCTGCTGACGGCGGGAAACGAGAAGAACCCCAAGCCCTCTCCGTTCTTCAGTCCCAAAGACTTCTGGGTAATACGGCCCAAAATCTGTCCCCCTGACAGGTCACCCAGGTAACGAGTGTAAGCGTGAGCCACCAGGTATTCAGGATGTTCGCTGCCGATCTGGAACAAGAGACGAACGACATGTATATTTAACTACAAAGTACCAAATTGCACCAGAGTTTATAGTGAAGGTTGAATGGGGCTACACTTGTAGTACAAGCATAGTGCAGGAATAGGTATCTTTCAGAGGCCCTTAGAGGCCCTAGTACCTCTCTTAATCTCTGAGCGTATCGCAGTGTAGCAGCCGGTACGGTCATCTTCTCTCTCCAGTCTTGACCATAAAAGTGCTCCAGGTCTTTCTTTAAAGCCTCCATCCTGGCCAGTTCCTGAGGAAAGTATATGGGTGCGACACTCTCGTGAGAGGCGTTCCTGTCCAGTTCCTCTTCCAGAGCTTCATAGATCTTGTACAAGGAGCACAGCAGGAGCTGAGGAAAGAGACAGAGAGGAATAATGTTAACTGTTATGTCATATTTAAGGAGTCGTTTCAAGAACGTTGTATTAAAGCATGACTGGAATCTGATTTTAAAGGTATTTGTGATGAGAGTGATGATCAGCTCCAGGAAGATGACTGACCTTATACTGATGCAGACTGATGTTTGCTTTCTGGAAGGCCAGCATCAGTTCTGTGTTCTCGGCTCGGACGTGGCTGTCTTTAGTCACTGCCTTTATCTGCTCAGACAGATCACTGCAGAGAGATTGAGAGGGAGAAAGTGAGAGAAATCCAGTGCTGTGTTCTCCTGAAATACCTTAATTACACTGTTTCTAAATGACACATAATTACACTTTCACTACACCGTTACTTCCTGTGATTTTTAACAGAGATGGTTTGTGGAATATTAAAACAGGAACCCAACAGATTCCACCGATTATATTCTCATAGCTTTACTCACCGCTCTGTGACCTGAACCTTCTCCGTCTGTACGTTCTGCTTATCTGCTTCCATTATTCTGAGAGAAACAAATAAAAGTAGATAGTGAGAACAGATGCAGTGTATAATCTCTGCAACAAAACCCTGATGGAGCATCTCATGAAGACATATAAGATGCAACTTTATAGCAAAAATGTCAAACTAATTAAAATGCATTTACAAGTTATTACATTATTAAGAAACTGTTTACTTACTCAGTATGTGAAGTTCTAGTCTTCTGTTAGAGTTGTTTTGTTTTCTATGAAGAAAAGCTCTTGGATCCGCTGTAGCTTGTGGAGTTCATTCTCCAGCTGCTGCTTTTATACTCCTTCTGTCCCTCCCTCCCTCTTTCCACAGCAGGGAGAAAACAGGAAGCGGTATTCAGGCCAGCAGAACAAAGTGAAAGGGAGGACCTATAGCTAACCCTGACTCGACATACAGGGTGAAAGAGAAGAAGAGAAACATTGACTGAGAGGAAGAGAAAGAGAAAAAAGAGGGAGGGATTAGAACTAACCATGACTGAGTGGATTTTTTTTGCCTGGAATTGTGCCTTGTTCAGTCATGTGATCCTTACTGCTCAAACATGTTGACACTGGGGAAAAAGTACCCATGTGGATGCTAACAAAGCAACACAGAATGTGCTTGATAGACAGATGAAAATTAAAGAATTAAAACACATTAGTATCAAAACAACAGGGTGTTATGATATTGGAGAATTTCCGATTTTCCTGAAGTAGCATTCATATACTTACTATAGTATATTTTTTATGTATTTAACATTGACATATGATCCACTTTATCTGTTTATAGTTAGATGTAAGTGAATGTTCCCTAGACAAAACTGTTTGTATTTTCTTTATCTTTTTATTATTATGAACAGAGATACAAGGACTAGGGCATGGAGTCCATAGTTTGCTTGCGCTGACTTTTGATTTGGCCTGCCATCCATATAAAAGAGAAGGGGGAAAGCCACTAATACATATTTGATTTATAATTTTATATATATTTAATATAAATATATGGATATATATTTTTAATCTGCCAAAAAAAAAAAAAAACATTGAAATAAAAAGTCAAAAATAGTAGAGAAACAAAGAAGTAAATTCAAATGAATAATACTAATGAATAAAATATATATATTTGTTCTTTTTTAATTCACTATATAAAGTACTAGCATTATGTCTCATTAGAGATCAGTGATATTACAAGAATATGGCTCTACAGCTTATAGTCTGAATAGCTGTATTAGGCATTAAACCCTTGTACTATAAATAGGATTATTTATATTGTTCTATAAAAGTTGAATTAAACTAGAAAACTTTGAAACTAAAACGGCATTAGCACATTACAGAGTAACAAAGTTAGATTTTTTGGCCCTTCATAGGAAAATGGTTGGGCCCCTCTGCTATATAAACAACAGATCTGAACAATATAAACCTGTAATTTGCCTTTATTTAATTATGCAAGTAATTACACAAGTCCTATAAATCTTCCATGGGTACTAATCAGTATCTGGTTTCCACCCAGGCAGCTGAGCTGTGGTTTAAACACTCCTGATAACGTGCAAATCAGAACCATGACTCGGCAAAACGCCCAGCAATCTGTAAGACACTGTAGAAATGATTTGCTGTGCAATCCAGCCGGCAGAGGGAGAACAAGTAGAGGATCTAAACATGAGTAAGCAGTTCCTCCACATTTACAATCAGTAACAGAACCTAGCCTTCAACATGAAAAGAAAAAAAAATCAAGCAAAGCCATATGTAAATAATGAATAAAGAGCATTACATGGTGTACCATGTGTGTTAAATTCAAGTCTGATTCTATTGTCAGCCTTAAGAATGTTGAGTCATGGTTAGTCCTGGTCCCCCTCTCCCTCAATGAAGTCAATGCTTCTGTTCTTCTCTTTCACCCTGTATGTCGAGTCAGGGTTAGCTGTAGGTCCTCCCTCTCGCTTTGTTCTGCTGGCCTGAATACCGCTTCCTGTTTTCACCCTGCTGTGGAAAGAGGGAGGGAGCAACAGAAGGAGTATAAAAGCAGCAGCTGGAGAATGAACTCCACAAGCTACAGCAGATCCAAGAGCTTCTCTTCATAGAAAACAAAAAACTCTAACAGAAGACTAGAACTTCCCATACTGAGTAAGTAAACAGTTTTATAATAATGACTTGTAAATGCATTTTTGATTTGTTGGACATTTTTGCTCCACATTCGCATCTTATATGTCTTCATGAGATGCTCCATCAGGTTTTGGGTTTTTTTGTTGCAGAGATTATACACTGCATCTGTTCTCACTATCTACTTTTATCTGTTTCTCTCAGAATAATGGAAGCAGATAAGCAGAACATACAGACGGAGAAGGTTCAGGTCACAGAGCGGTGAGTAAAGCTATGAGAATATAATCGGTGGAATCTGTTGGGTTCTTGCTTTAATATTCCACAAACCATCTCTGTTAAAAATCACAGGAAGTAACGGTGTAGTGAAAGTGTAATTATGTGTCATTTAGAAACAGTGTCATTAAGGTATTTCAGGAGAACACAGCACTGGATTTCTCTCACTTTCTCCCTCTTAATCTCTCTGCAGTGATCTGTCTGAGCAGATAAAGGCTGTGACTAAAGACAGCCACGTCCGAGCCGAGAACACAGAACTGATGCTGGCCTTCCAGAAAGCAAACATCAGCCTGCATCAGTATAAGGTCAGTCATCTTCCTGGAGCTGATCATCACTCTCATCACAAATACCTTTAAAATCAGATTCCAGTCATGCTTTAATACAACGTTCTTGAAACGACTCCTTAAATATGACATAACCGTTAACATTATTCCTCTCTGTCTTTTTTCTCAGCTCCTGCTGTGCTCCTTGTACAAGATCTATGAAGCTCTGGAAGAGGAACTGGACAGGAACGCCTCTCACGAGAGTGTCGCACCCATATACTTTCCTCAGGAACTGGCCAGGATGGAGGCACTCAAGAATGACCTTGAGCACTTTTATGGTCAAGACTGGAGAGAGAAGATCACCGTACCGGCTGCTACACTGCGATACGCTCAGAGATTAAGAGAGGTACTAGGGCCTCTAAGGGCCTCTGAATGATAACTATTCCTGCACTATGCTTGTACTACAAGTATAGCCTCATTCAACCTTCACTATAAACTCTGGTGCACTTTGGTACTTTGTAGTTAAATATACATGTCGTTCGTCTCTTGTTCCAGATCGGCAGCGAGCATCCTGAATACCTGGTGGCTCACGCTTACACTCGCTACCTGGGCGACCTGTCAGGGGGCCAGATTTTGGGCCGTATTACCCAGAAGTCTTTGGGACTGAAGAACGGAGAGGGCTTGGGGTTCTTCTCGTTTCCTGCCGTCAGCAGCCCGAATCTGTTCAAGCAGCTGTACAGAAGCAGGATGAACAGCATCGAGCTGACAGAGACGCAGAGAGCGGGAGTGCTGGAGGAAGCAGTCAGAGCCTTCGAGTTCAACATCCAGGTAAGAAAACTGCTTTACTTTACTGATTACCTTAAAGAATACTAAACATTCTGTTGGGCATTTATTCGATTTATCTCTGTGAATCGACATAACATCAGTGTGTGTGTGGTTCGTTTTCAGGTGTTTGAAGAACTCCAGGCGTTGCTGAACATGTCAGAGAAAAACGAGCTGAGGCAAAGACACAAAACACACGACGTCAAGACTCCAGGTAAAAAAAAACTTCACTAACACAAGCTGCACAGATCCAGCAATCATTATCTTATCCAGCATTTAATACTTCAACTATCTCTCTTTCCTCAGATATCAGCGTGAGCCAGAGATCAGCAGTGACCTCCTCACTGACGTCCGGCTCTCAGCTGCTCAGGATGCTGTTCGGAGTGTGTTTGGCTCTGGCACTCGGAATGGGAGTGTATGCGTTTTAAAAATATGACTGAACATCGTGTAAAATACTGTAAATAGTATGCAACAGTAATGGAATCTTTCAGATCAGGAAATAATTCTGTACATTTCCAGAATGCACTTTTAATTCGGACAGGTCTTATTTTGTATACTGTGTAGTTGTGTAGCAATTATTGTAAATTATTGTAAAGTGTTTTGTGTAGCAATCACATCTTTAAATGAAGATTAGTATGTACATATAGTACCCAGATACTGTATTATTTGATGGCCTGTACTGAATGTAGCATGTGTGTGTGTAAAAAATTGAGAGAGAACGTGAACGCGAGAAGACGGACCTTAGCTTTAATGCACATTTTAAAATACTTGTACATATTTAAAAAACACTGAGGTGTACAAATGTTGCCTTTTATAATAAAACACTAACAAAAATTTACAGACTTTTTTCTAATTAGATACATGCATTATTTGTTATTTTCTGTATTAACAGATGTATGGATTATTTACATCTGTATATTTAAATATCTGTTTATTATTTAAGAAAGGAGTCTCCAGTGTTCAATGTCTTTGAAACAAAAGACTTTGCATTATCATATTTATTAGGCAGTTATTATTATTTTATTACCTTAATACGTGGATACATTTGACTTGCTATTCTTTAATGCATTCAAAATCCAGTTTTAGTTTATTTTAGAATTATTTTATCATCATTCATTAATGTTAAAGGATTACAGAGTTCACTACATTATCAATGTTCTGCTTTATCAGACGTCTCTGTGCTTTTTCGCACTGAGTGACTTCTTTCTTACGTGTAGCAGCTCCACTTAGTGTAATCTAATCAGTTCTACATGCAAATACTGACTTGACGTAGGGTTTTAAAAGAGAGCTTGAATCACAACTCAGCAGGCTTGGAATATATTTCTTTTGGAGAATATGGAGATTGCATTTCAGATTGCATTTTCAGGTCTTGTGGTGTCCTGAATCAATCCACCTCTTAAAAGCATCATTAGAAGAACATAGATATAGAAACCCTCAATATTATACAGAAGTGCAGTGTAACAAAGCACTGCATCAGAGACAGAGCTCTCATACATTTAGAATGCAATTACTAAAGCAAGAAACCCAATAAACACAATTCAACAAGTCTCCTTTCACTGTAGCCACAACTGCACCACCTGCATACATCATAATATTTTATTCATTATTTCTTTCATAGGTTTTCAGTGCAATTTTTTGCATTATTTTTTGAAAATGCTGACATGATTGGACACCTTCTAGGTGGCCACAGAAATTCCAAATTACAGCATGTACATTTGACAAGTGATGACTAAAATATTACTGGATTGAAACGCTAACCTAAAGTTACACTCTGTAGAGAAAATCTATGAAATAAATTGCAGATCATTTAATACACATTGGTGGACAAAAATATATTAAAGTCAGTGATTATGATAGATGAGTAGAAAAGGCCTTGCTGGCCCTGATGGCCCTCCACTGTGAAAATGTGTTGTTCTTCTTTCGGCTTCTACATCTGCCTCTTTCAAACCCACTTGGTCCTCCTTGGTCTTCCTCTTTGCCTCGTTCCTGGTGGCTCCATCCTCAGCATTCTCCTCCTGATAAACCCCATGTCCCTCCTCTGCACATGTCCAAACCATCTCAATCTTGCCTCCCCCACCTTGTCCTCAAAACGTCCTACATGTGCTGTCCCTCTAATAAACTCGTTTCTATTCCTGTCCATCCTCGTCACTCCTAACGAAAACCTTCAGCTACCTCCATCTCCACGTCCTGTCTTTTACTCAATGCCACTGTTTCTAAACCATACAACATAGCAGGTCTCAGCTCTTGCAGATACCCTTCTATTACAAATCACTCCTGCTATCACTCTTCTCCACCCACTCCACCCTGCCTGCACTATTTTTTACTGTTTTCTTCACTTCTCTAACACACTGTATTAATATACATTTTAATTCATATTTATTAAAGAACGGTATTGTTCACCCAAACCGCCAGAGGCGCTGTTGTGCGTTTCAACGTTTGGGTCTATTCAACTGTTCAGTGGAGTAAGAAACAAATCGGTGTTCAAGATGGCGGCGAGGATAGCCTGAAGTTTATGAATGCTAGTTAATGGTAATTTCTCCGTTTTCTTGAATGAAGATGACGTTTTTCTTTCCACACCCTGCGATGAATGATGGTATCCAAATTATGCATATTAAATCCACAAGTTCGGCATTTATAATACGGTTTAGCGTGTTTGCACGTTAGCCGGCTTGCTAACTAGTTCTATGTATATTTGCTCAAGCTTCGTTTAGCTTCGGTCCCTGAGGCTGAATGTCAAAATAGATCTCTACACCCTGCACAAGTGCACTACTTAGGGATTTGTAGTATGTTGCTTCGTGTGCTGTGTAGGGCACTATTTATGTAACAGGAATTTTAACTTCAATTGCGTGAGCCAGTAAGCTAGAGGGGAGAGCTAAAGCTATCCGGCAAACATTAGAGAGTGTGTGTGTGTGTGTGTGTGTGTGTGTGTGTGTGTGTGTGTGTGTGTGTGTGTGTGTGTTTTGGTAGCAAAATTGTTTTCAAACACAGGCGGGAAAACGTGTATATTCAGCGGCGACCCCCCGATCCGCCTCTCGGATTTCAGTTAGATCACATATGAAATCTTTTACCCAGAAAAATAAAGTAAAAGATGTATCTAGGATCAGGATGATTTCTGAGATGTAACCATCTGGTTTCTTGGAGCAATCAGGTCATTCGAGATCGCTTGAAGAAACCAAATTTGTTCACATTTGAAAAAATCCGAATCCAATCCAAATCCCTCCCCACAATCAGAGAATATGGGGAATTGTAAATTATCCCCCTTTTTTTATAGAGCATTTTATTAATCCCAAATTAAAGTTAAAATCTTCATGTTTCAGGGGGCAATAGGGACACACAGGGGTAACTACTACTTCTACGTGGTAATTTGGTACTATATAATTGATTTTTTTAAACACAAATTTCCAAAGTCAGGAAATCCCAACCCTCGATCCTGGAAAACCTTATTTTATTTATGACACAGGAGTCTATCATCCAAATCGGCGAGTTTCAATCATCGCTGATGTACTGAAAATGGTTCATTACGTTAATATCCGGTTGTTTGCAGGAACATGGCCTGGGAGAACACCTTGTATCTGTTTTAGTGTTTTTCCTGCTTTTAGACACATACGTGGTGTTATTTAGCTATTATGTGAATCAGGTGTCTGTGTGACAGCAGGAAAAAAAACCATGAAATAAAGAGCTAAATATTGAGGTAGTGAATTATTTAATGCGTTAAATGCCTCTGTCCATGATGCAGTTCCATATGTGCCTGATGGAATGACATCCACTGTGGATTTATGTGTGGTTTGTCAGATGGAGGGTGAGGTGAGCCTGGTGGCAGGCCGCAGTCAGAGAGAGAAGAGGAGATCTTATAAGGACCTCCTGAGAGAAGAGGAGATCATCGATGCTGAGGTTCGCAAGTCCTCCAAGAAGCGTCCCAAGGTGAGAAGAGCGGAACGTGATTTGCAGGATGAGGTTTTATGTTAGTGCGACTGCCTGATTGGGGCTACAACGAAGCTTGCTTTTTTTTTTTCTTTTCAAAGGAGCCGGATGGATTTGTAGCAAGCGGTGAGTCTCACAAGAAGAAAAAGAAGCATCACGATGATCATCATTACAAAGGTGGGTTTGAGGGTGAACACACAAAAAAATAATAATTTGGTTTTTAGACCCCTAGTTAAAAAAGTGCCTTGTGCATTGCAAAGAATAGAAGCAACATTGTAAAGCAGTGAGTTTCTACATCTCTTCCCAGATCACCACAAGAAGAAAAAACGGCCATCAGACAGCCATGGTAGCTCCATGTCCGTCTCAGCCCCCTCCAGTTCCCCTCATGACGGCATGACCGCCATGGGTCTGCTCCAGGCCATCACCTCCCCTACAGCTGTAGGCTCAGAGCCCTGCCCTACGCTTCCCAAGAAACCGGCGTACCCCTCGCTCCCCTCGGCTAAAGATCGCAGGAGAGAAAGCATGCCCGTGCCCAAATCAGCTAAGAAGAAACCACATGTAACGAAAGAGTCGCTGCCGATGGTCGGCGAGGAAGTGGAGCTGGAAGGTGAGCAACAGCTGGCGTAATGCAAAGTGATTGGTAATGCACAATCTAAACATGGCTGCTCAAGTAAAGAGCCGAGAGCGATACTAACCACAAACAGGTGCACTCTTGTTCCTGAAAAACTGACTTTTGGGTAATAAAGCAGTCAACAACTGGCTACTTTTACAGAACAAGGCGGATTAGCCATTCTGAAGCTCATGGCCAGAAAGATGTACAAATCTCTGCAGAGCACCTGAAGCTGAGACAAGCACACAATGTTCTGTGGTGGCTTTGGTGTACACATGACATTCTGTAGCAGTTGGTTTTTAAAATTTGAGACCTTAATAAGGCATTTTTGCTCGACTTGATAATAGGTCATAGTTTTCAGAATAACATGATCGCATGGACTTGGGTTAAAGTGAAATGCTGCTGAGAGACAGCTATGCAGCCATGTTTTTTTTTTGTTATTAGCGCAGTAATAGAATAAACTAGAAACACCTTTTAAAAAAAAAAACAGGGGGAAGTGCTATACCTGTTTAACTAGGCTGACTGTCAGTGTCGTGTGTTGACTTTTTGTAAACAGTTTATTGACACTTTTCAATGATCAAAAATTACTGTAATTGTCATGCGGTTCAAAATAAACTGGGTTCAGCAAGAATACAAAACAATTGGCTTCTCTTGGACAACACAGATATTTTTGGAAAATAAAGCATAATTTTTTTTCTTTTCCTAAAAATGTCAAGTTTTTTTTCCTCATGAGGTTTCAATGTAACATTTACTGAATGCCTCTTCTACACAGTCCTTATTTCCATATTGGAATCTGAATTCCAATTAATAACCTTCCTGCGCTCTCTATCATGGAAATTAAAGCCACCACACTCCGACCAGCTGCTCCACTATACAACACTGGTTTGTTTGTTCAGCCAAAATCTTGAGTGTATTCAAATATTGAAATCTCCTTTGACTGCAGGGCATTATGGGGGAGCTTACGAGCTGCTGGACGACGACAGCTCCTCCTCAGCGGAGGACGAAGAAGGCGGTCAGCTGGTCATCGACGATTCCTTCAACCAGTACAGGAAGAAGAGCAAAAAGAGCAAGAAAAGCAAGAAGAAGAAGGACAAGGAGAAAGAGCGACGCCACAGCAGCAAATGTATAAAGAAAATCATGACTGCTTATTTTTTTTCTTTTTTATTTTATTCTAATAAAAGTAGTTTTTTTAATAAGTCTTCTCTGTCATTCATAGCCAACGGCAGCTCGGAGGCTGCGTTGTATGCAGGAGGACGGTCAGGATCCCACAGTGTCAAAAAGAGAAAGAAAGAAGAGAAGGCGAGGTTAAAGGCAGCGAAGGTGAATTGTCGGCCATGTTAGCACATTGAAGATACATTTGGTTTCATTTTAACTCATATCTCGGTTTATTTTTGCTCTCTGAATTTCAGGCCAAGAAAAAGGTCCTCACAGCGTATCAGATTTTCTCTAAAGAGTACAGGTTGAGCATCCTGGAGGAGCAGCCGGGACTCGGTCAGTAGCTGCAGTGCCTCTTTATATAAAACAACACTTTTTATTTTAATCTGTAGTATTTGTGTTTAAAAAAAAGCCTGTTATTATATATAGTTATTATATTATTATTTATAGTGTTATAACCCACACTATAAATATCTTACATGTTTATATAGCGATTATGACATGGCTGTTATTTGATGTTAAAGTAAACGGTCCATTTATAATCTCAATAAATACAGTGGCAAAGCAAATGAGGGGCTGCTTATATAGATACACACTATATACACAAAAGTATTGGGACACCCCACTTCCATCCATATGTACTTCTTCCCCAGATGATGACCACAAAGTTGAAAGCAAACAATTGCAAAGGATGGTTTTGGATGCTGAAGGATAACCTTTTTCCTTTTCTTGTACTAGGAAACGTGTTCTTGTACAACAAAGCCATCTTAATAAAGATATTGTTTACATGGGTTGGAGCGGAAGATCTTCTGTGGCTTGCTGTAGAGATCTGACCTCAACACTTAAAACACCTTTGAGATTAATTGGAACGCTGAATATACAATTCTCTACAAGCACACTCCAAAATCTAGTGGAACATCTTCCCAAAAGAGTGGAGGTTCTTATTCCAGTATATAGGTACTAAATGTAGAATGGGATCGTCAAAAACCACTCGATGGCTAGGTGTCCACAAACTTTTGTCTATATAATGTATTTAGATATGCATACAATGTCTGGGATTTTTTTTTTTTGCACATGTATGGCCGATTCTATAGGGTTTGGATACACAAGTCACTTACTGTACAGCTTATTTGTTAAATAAAAAATAAATAGAATGATCAGATTTCCAAAGATTATGCAACAGATAATAATTATTTGAATCATTAGATCATGTTTGCCGTGTCGTTCTACAGATTTTGGAGATTTGAGTAAAAAGTTGGCTGATGCTTGGAAGCAGCTACCTGAGGGAGACAAGCAGGTCAGTGTCTAGACTGAGGGAAAACATTACAGTCTATTGAGTCTTTATGTATTTAGTGCTCATTCACCATATATCCGGAGGGATTTATTTTTCTTGTTCTGATGGTCGCGCAAACAACCTTTTGTTCGTAGAATCAATGGGTTTGTTTCCTTTTGTTGTGGATCTCTCAGGTGTGGAGGGAGAGGGCAGAGTATCTGCAGCACAAGCAGATGAAGTACGAGTCCACTACAAGCAAACACAGTAAACACAGCCAGCCCAAACCTGCCAAAGACATCAGCAAACCTAAAGGTTCGTAGACCACCACTGTTTTCAACACACGAGTCATATAGAGGGACAGACATCCATGGACTGTGGGAATGTAACGGAACATGTATCCCTACCAAACCTTTTCATTACAGTTCATTACATGCACTTACAATACTGTGAATTTTGTGTACCATTGAAGTCCTAGTTGATAGTCGCATGATTTCAGATGGAAAGCCAGAACGATTAATTAGACTAGCAGACATATGGATGGACAGATTGAGAGATGGGCAAGTGGATTGGTGGATAGACAGTCTGACAGATGGATAAAGTGGGTAGGTGGACAGATGAATAGACACAGGCATGCAGATTGTGTTTTTTAGACACAAGCAAACAAATCACTAGTCGTCACTAGAAATATCTCTAGATATAAAATGTAGAACAGAAATAATAAAAAAAACAAAACTGTTGCCCAGATCTCCAGACTCGCTGTGTATTGTGTCCTGCAGGATTGTATTTTCAAAGCTTAATATTGCACATTGTCATACTCTCTTCACAACCACGTTCTTATCTGCCTGCTTTAGGTGTTGCTCACTTCCCAGGTGTGGTGTCTCCGACCCCAACAGCAACGCAGACAGTAGCAGCGGTACCGAAGAGGCCAGAGCCTGCCGTGACTCTGCCACAGAACGGACCGTCTCTGGCTCCTGTAGCTGAACCCTCGCCTTCCCCACTCAGAGATCCCGAGGTGGACCCAATCGATGCCGCTGCCCACCTGCAGCTGCTGGGCGAGTCGCTGTCCCTGATTGGACGCAGGCTTCAGGAGACTGAGGTATCTGCTGCAGATTTTATTATTCCTTGTTCCTTGTCCATTTAAAATATTGATATTCATTGTTTAGGCTTTAAAACACAATGTACATGATCTTATTAAGATTGTGTGTGACAGTTGACTCAGTAGGTATGATGAAAATCTGAGAAATAGTCTCATTGTTTGTAAAGTGTCTGCATCTTAACCAGCATCCTGGAAGCTGGCTTGGTTTCAATCTCTGTCAATCTGTTTTGTGTGTGTGTGTGTGTGTGTGTGTAGGGGATGGTGACAGTATCAGGCTCTCTCTCTGTACTGTTGGACTCCGTGTTGTGTGCTCTTGGCCCTCTGGCGTGCCTCACTGCTCAGGTGCCAGAACTTAACGGTTGCCCTCCTCACGTACTGGTAACTTCACCATACTACCATCTCAAAACATGCAGTAATTATAATAGATGTTGGAGAAACTTAGAAGAGCCTGTAAAGACTTTGTCTTCTTGGGTAACAAGGAGAATTAATACTAGAGCAGTACAGCCCCGAACCATTACTTCATCCAACAAAGCTACATGTTCCTCCGAATCTGCAGTTTTCCCTCTACCGAGGTAATTCTTGACAACTTAAAGCAGTGATCCTGAAACTGATGAAACTAGGCGGTTTGGTTCAAATCACTTATTTGGTTATAATTATTTAATATTGAACATAATTCCAATCATTTTCTTCTGTAGACTGTGTCTATATTTAACATTTAGCTGATAACCTTCAAGGCCACATGCTTCAGGATCATAATTATTATATTATACACTCTGGTTATATATAGATTTTAAGCTCCGCTAGACAAGATGTAGCCAAGGAACTGCAAAAATGTTTTCAGTTCTCTCTGATAAAAGTTTGTTGTAAAGGGTGCGTAAATGCTGATTGGCTACAGGAAGTCAAAATGCCTGTTTTTCTAAATGTTGTTGGACATGCAAACAAAAATGAGTGATTTGATTGATCTGATTTTCCTTTCTTACTTCTCACCTTAACTTTCAGTCAAACACTTTGGATAACATAGCCTACGTCATGCCTGGACTCTGAAAGCTACCAGATCCTCTCCCAATTACAGACTTGCTCTTCTTTCCCTGGAAGATGAGGCCTAGCTGGTAGCTCCTCACCCTTGGACCTTTGTCAACCCTGACAGTACTCCTGGTTCTCATCATGAGAAGGACTTGAATTGCACATTTTTGCACTGGACAGACCACAGACTACACGTCTCCTTTTAACCTGCTTCTTAGCCCCGGCGTTCCATTTTTATCCTGTCTACTCTCCATTTTGTATTTTTGTCGCTGTGTTTTTGTCATTCTTTCAATTAAAAGCATTTTAGTGAGCCCTTTTAACCTGTTTGCAGCTCTGATTTTAGTGTGTGTGGGTGTGTTGGGTGGTGGTGGTGATGTGTGGGGGTGTTACCTATTGCAGACAGGTCAATATAGTGTGATAAACAATTGCCCCCTAACTTGATTTATAAATTAAAAGCTCAGCTTATTTACTAGCTCTAAGCTCCACCCTTCTCTGGTTGTCGTTATGAATATTGCACAATCAACTCTTTAACAGTTTTGGATATTACTTTGAATTTTTATCTTTATTGTGACCTCATCCATCATTAATTTTATTTTACATCACATATGGTTTGTGTGACGACGTGGACTTCTAGCCTGCAACTTTTTCTTATTTAAATAAATATTATGGTTACGTTCTTTCCTGTATCAAACGCATATGTGTTCACTAGTGTCAGATGATCAGTAGAAGGCAGGAGACTTCGAGCTACTTTAAAAAGTCAAAATGATCTACCCACAATTAAAAAAAATTATATACATTCCTCAGAGACTTTGGTCCATATTGACATGATAGAATTAGCAGTTGTTGCAGATTTGTCGGCTGCACATCCATGATGCGAATCTCCCGTTACACCACATCCCAAAGGTGCTCTATTGGATCTACTGGTGCCTGTGGAGGCCATTTGAGTACAGTGAACTCATTTTCATGTTCAAGAAACCAGTCTGAGGTGATTCACGCTTTACGACATGGCGTGTTATCCTGCTGGAAGTAGCCATCAGAAGATGGGTACACTGTGGTCTTAAAGGGGATGGACATGGTCAGCAACAATACTCAGGTAGGCTGTGGCGTTGACACGATGCTCAATTGGTACTAATGGGCACAAAGTGTGCCAAGAAAATATCCCCCACACCATTACACCACCACCACCAGCCTGAACCGTTGATACAAGGCAGGATGGATCCATGCTTTCATGTTGTTGACGCCAAATTATGACCCTACCATCAGAATGTCGCAGCAGAAATAGAGACTCATCAGACCAGGCAACGTTTTTCCAATCTTCTATTTTCCAATTTTGGTGAGCCTGTGGAAATTGTAGCCTCAGTTTCCTGTTCTTAGCTGTCAGGAGTGGCACCCGGTGTGGTCTTCTGCTGCTGTAGCCCATCCAACTCAAAGTTCAACGTGTTGTGCGTTCAGAGATGCTCTTCTGCATACCTCGGTTGTAACGAATGGTTATTTGAGTTACTGTTGCCTTTCTATCAGCTTGAACCAGTCTGGCCATCCTCCTCTGACCTCTGGCATTAACAAGGCATTTGCGCCCACAGAGTTGGTGCTTACCGGATATTTTCTCTTTTTCTGACCATTTTCTGTAATCCCTAGAGATGGTTGTGTGTGAAAATCCCAGTAGATCAGCAGTTTCTGAAATACTCAGACCAGCCTGTCTGGCACCGACAACCATGCCACGTTCAAAGTCACTTAAATCACCTTTTTTCCCCGATTCTGACACTCGGTTTGAACTGAAGCAGATCGTCTTGACCATGTCTACATGCCTAAATGCATTGAGTTGCTGCCATGTGATTGGCTGATTAGAAATTTGTGTTAACGAGCAGTTGGACAGGTGTACCTTATAAAGTGGCCGGTGAGTGTAAATAAATAAATATATATATACACGCACGCACACACACATACATATACACACTCTAATGAAGGAAGATCAATTTCATTAATAAATTGCAAATTTTAAAATCCTAAACATAAAATATATATATAAAAAAATGTAAATATACAGAGGTGTCAAAAGTACACACATCCTTTACTTCAGTAGAAGTACAGATCCTCATGTTTTAAAATACTCGGGTAAAAGTTGAAGTAATGATTATACTTTTTACTCAAGTGAAAGTAAAGAAGTCTTGGCTCTGACATGTACTTAAGTAAAAAGTAGTTATTACTTTTACCTGTTTTAGCTGTTAACTGGACCTCACATCATATAGATCAAGAGATAGATGGGTAGATAGATCTTATAGCCTAGTGGCTTAATGTCAGGGTCCCCACGAGGATGAGTTTGAGAGCTTGATTCCTGGTTGAGCTGGTGGTTGCTGTGTTGGTAAATAAAACTTCTGGACCTTGTCCACTCTGAAAACATTTCAATTCCTTTTTGTGTTGGATTAATTTCTTGATTTCCTGGTCTTTAATGAAAGATAACTCCACAAAAAATAAAAAAAATATTTTTTTTATATATTGAGAATCAGGGTTTGAATCCTGCTTTCTGCCTGCTAGTTGCGATGTTGGTTATGTTCCTGCTTCCTAAATCTTTCTTTAGCTTATATTCTTGTGTTGATGGTTTGAAGGTAGATAGACCTGCTCTAAACAAGCTTCCTGACCTGTCTTACCTGATGGTTCAGTGGGTTAAATCAGACGTCTTGCTTTTGGTGGGGTTCAGGGTTCGAATCCTGGTTTCTGCCTGCGAGTCACGATCAGGATTCACTTCCTACATCTTTCTTTAGCGATATATTTTAGTTTTCAATGGTTTAAAAAGAATGATAGACCTGCTCTAATCAAGCTTCCCATCCTGTTTATTTCTGATGGCTTAGTGGGCTAAGGCTGGTACTTTGCTAATGTTGGTGGTCAGGGTTCAATCCTGGCTTTCTGTCTGCTAGTCATGAGGTAGGTTAAATGCCTGATTCCTACATCTTCATATTCTTGTTTTGATGGGTCAAAAAGAAAGATAGACCTGCTCTAAACAAGCTTTTCAGCTTGTCCTTCCTGATGGTTCAGTGGGTTAATGCTGGTACCTCGCTAATGGTGTGAAGCACGGTTCGAATCCTGCTTTGTCCCTGCTAGTCACGATATGTGTTTGCTTCCTACGTCTGTCTTTAGCATTATATTCTTGTGTTGTTGGTTTGAAAGAAAAGATAGACCTGTTCTAAACAAACGTTGTAGCCTGTCCTTCCTGATGGCTTAGTGGGTTGAGACGGGTATTTCCCTGTTGGTGGGGTTCAAGGTTCGAATCCTGCTTTCTGTGTTTCTTTCTGGTCTGAATTTCTTGCTTTGAAGCATAAAACAAAGGATAAACCCCCCAAAAAAAAGAAGGTTTGTTGTGGGACTTGATGGCTTTGTGGTAAAAGCCTTGCCTCTGAGCTCAGAGGTTGCTGGTTCGAATCTGGCTTGTCCCCAATTAGTGTGTGGTGAGTAATGGAGTGGTTGACTGTGAACAAAGGTTGTGAAGACTTGCTGCTTCACAGCCTCAGAAAAAGTAAAGGTGATAGGTTTTTGGCAGAATTTTTCCCTATATATGCAAAACTAAGTCGATACTTTTTTGCTTCATAACCCCCTGTTTTCTGCTTCTCAGATGCCGGGGGGGCAGATGCCCGGATATTGCCCCCCTGCTTTAGGATACGCCCTCCGAATCCACATCCAACCTTCCACGCAGCCATTTCCGACACCTTCCTCACTACGGTCACCGGAACCTTCCGCACTCTTAACTTTGAGCCCTGGCCGGGGTTTGAACCGGCAACCTCTTAACCCAGAGGCAAAGCTCTTCCAATTGAGCCACAGGATCTCCTGCAAGAACCTGATTTTTAGGCCCTGTTTAGGATCTTTTTTTGGTTCTTTTAAAAAACTTTTTAAACAATTTAAAGGAAAGTTAAGTGGTAGGAATCGAACCGGGTGAGTCAGATAGCAGCAACCACTTCACTGACCATTACGCCAACACAGGAGAGGCAAACAAGCCTTTGCTTATTGGGCTCTTGGCTTTTCTATAGTTAGGAGGCCAGTGTTTTCTCTTAGATCATGATGGTAGAGGGTCAAAACTTCTCCTTCCTGTTTATTCTCTCAGTAACCGGAAGTCTATAAGAAGTGACTCGGGTACAAGAACTACATCTCCAACACCTGCACTTTGTTAGACATGTAA
The DNA here is from genome assembly GCA_024362625.1 of Silurus asotus. NCBI lineage: Eukaryota > Metazoa > Chordata > Actinopteri > Siluriformes > Siluridae > Silurus > Silurus asotus. The sequence continues at coordinate 4,068,561 of MU562415.1, read as the reverse complement.
ATAAGCAGGAAAGACAGAGACAAAGACAAAGAGACACAGACACAGCTTTACAAAGAGTGAGAAACAAATAGAGAGACAGCAAGAGAGAGACATATACAGTGAGACAGAGACATTTACTAAAAGAGACACAGAGACAATTAGATAGAGAAAATAGAGAGACAAAGATAGCGAGATATAGCCACTTCCTGTTGGAAGGGTTTATCCCGAGCGACTCTTAATGATCTTATTTACTAAATGAGCAGTAGTGAGTTAAGGGCTTGCTCAGGTGCCCAAAACTGGCAGCTTGGAGGTGTTAAACATGTATCATATTTACAGCATGTGATATGTATGGAAGCATATGTACAGTGATTAAATATAAAGGCTATAATCAGTGCAGAGACGTGTGGACATCATTAAGAGCCTTTGCTATGTTTCCACACGGACAGTTAATGAGGTGATACCGGAGAGACTGCACCTCTTCAAGTCAAGTCAGGAAGCTTATATATAGAAAATTATAGACATTTTACAGATTTTAATGATGTATTGTTTTTATCTGTACGATCAATAAAGACAGTAATTTAAGTTTGTGTCTCCATTATGAGGGAAAAACCCACAAAACGCCACCTAAATGGTTAATAGTGTGAATCATGGCGGATTTTGATGTTTGATTTGAGACTTGGCGCAGAAATAAAACAAAAGTTTACTGATTAAAAATATTTTTATCTGGAGCTTATTTATTTATTTTAAATCAAAGTAAAGAAAGGACGTCGTGGATAAATGTATTTTTTGCCAAAGGTTTAAATTTCACCTCTTTTTTATTTAGTTATTTATTTATTTATTAAACATTTTTATAAAAATGGTAAAACAGAAATGCACGCTGAATTGATAGCGTGTTAATAAAATTGTGCCGTTTAAAGTTTTTTTCATTTTTACAGCCAATTTCCCCCAAAAAATCAAACAATTCTGAAATAATGCCATCTTCACTGCTCAACAGTTGAGGAGTTTTTGTCCTGTCTATACCATGCTACCAGAACACCTTTTCCACAGTATAACTAAGGCATTTATAAAAAAGAATTTTTTTTTGCAGAAAACACACTGATCAAAATTAGAGAACAACAATGACTGTAGCATGGAAAGAGATTACAACAAATTTTTCTGAAGGTTACAACAGTCAGCAATTAGTAGAAAGTGTACAGGCCTCTGCTCTGAATGACTTCAGCACATCTGCGGCCACAGGACAGCTCTAGTCTCTTACACTGCTCTGGTGTGATTTTGGTCCACTTCTCTTCCAGTCTCCTCCACAGTTCGGTGACTGTAGTGGGTTTCTTGGTCATAACTTTGTCGCCAAGGATTTTCCAGAGGTTTTCTACTAGGTTGAGATCAGGACTCTGGGCAGGCCATGTCATTATTTCAATGTTTTCAGTTTCAAGGAACTGCTTTACCCATTTTGCTGTGTGACATGGAGCGATGTCCTGCATAAACACTCCGGGCTGATTGGGTGATAAACGCAGGGAAGTAAACATATGTTGTTAAAGAAGGTTCTGATAAAAATTTGAATTCACTCTGCCATGTAGCTGTATGAGGCCCAACTCCTGCTGCAGAAAACATGCCCCAAACCATGACACATCTTCCTCCACTTTTCACTGACTTCTTTACACACTTTGGGTTCAGTCTTTCTTCAGTTTGTCACCGAACATAATGTTTTCCATTGGACCCAAATAAATTAAACTTGCTTTCATCACTGCAGTGAAATTTGGACCAGTTCTCCTCTGTCCACACAACATGCTCCTCAGCAATCTTAGTCTAGCCGTTTGATTCTTTCTGATGTCTGCTAATGAGAGGTTTGGTGCACTGCAGAATTGGCTTTCAGTCCAAATGCTCTTAAACGTCGAGACACTGTATGACAAAACACGATCCTTACCCTGTTCAGCGCTTAACTGGTGAGCAATTCCAGCTGCAGTGTGGAAACGAAGCACATTGAGATCCTCCCGCAGTATCCTGTCCTCTCTTGTATTTGTCTTCCATAGATGATCAGCCTTCTTGGCAGACTTGATTGAGTTTGTAATGTAAAGATTCAATATTCTTGGAATCACAGATTTGGAACAACCAACTTGTCTTGCTATGGCTAATAGAGTCATCCATTTGGCCTTCATCTGGACAACCTGCTGCCGGAGGCTTTCAGTCACTTTAGAATGACCCACCATCTTGCAGAGTCAGTGAAACTGGAAGTTAGGCTGCCAGTTAAATAGGGGTTGACAGATAATCAAGGAAATTAGCACCAGGTGCCAGATTAACACCAATAACTAGGAGGTATCTGAAAGTGTTCTCTAATTTTGATCAGTGTGTTTTCTGGAAAATAATGGATAATATGTTTGGAAATGCCTTAGTTATTTTGTGGACAAAAAATCCCACAACTGTTGAGCAGTGAAGATCACATTATTTCAGAATTGTTCAATTGTTTATAAATTGTTCTCTAATTTTGATCGCCAGTGTGTGTTTGTGTGTGTGTGTGTATATTATA
>MU562415.1:4046041-4064829 GCA_024362625.1 Silurus asotus | reverse complement strand
TATATATATATATATATATATATATATACTAAAATGATCTTTTGGTACAGGGCTTTCGGTACCAAATTCAAGCCGTTTTACGTGCAGAAAATAGGGACACATTAATTGGCAAACCGCATCTTTGTTTACTCTTTCAGTGCATTTTAAAAAATATATATAATTAATATATAATTGCACTTGAAAACATACACAACAATGCCATGGGTATAAAAAATAAAATAAGAAAGAAATTAGAGTGTCACTGTGGATACTCACTCCATACCACTGGATCAATGCCCGGCCTGTCAGTTTGGGTGGACGGCCATGTTAGCAGTTAGCAGCTGTGCCATACTCTTTCCATTGTCTGATGATGGATTGAACAGTGCTCCATAAGATGTTTAAAGCTTGGTATATGTTTTTATACCCTTCTCCACAACTTTATCCCTGGCTTGCCTGGTGTGTTCTTTATTCTTCATGATGCAGTTTGCTACTAATGTTCTCTAACAAACCTCAGAGACCTTTAAAAAACAGCTGCAATTATACTGCGATTTAAGTACACACAATTAGACTCTAATTACCAATTAGGTGATTTCTGAAGGCAGTTGATTGCACTGGATTTTATTTAGGGGTATCAGAGTAAAGGGGTCTGATATATGTACATATATTAAAAAGGTGTGCGACTTGTTAGGATGTCCATGTAAGGTAATAGTATTTGCAAACTTTTAATCAAAATGAGCTTGCAGCAAACTGATCTGAAAGCTGTCATGTGCTGGGATGTCTTACAGGTTTGTTGGGGGAGGGTGTAACCATGGTAACAGAGGAACTGATTCATACAGGTGGAAGATAGCAGTCTCACCTCCACCCACATGCAGAATGCCTGGAAGCTTGTGAACAATAAGTGCTGTGGAGCCAGTTTTGTGAGTGTGTGTATGTGTGTGTGTCGGTGGTTGGTAGAAGAGAGAATGCACGTGGGAGGACATAAGCAGGAGGTCCTTCAGACAGGTTAAGGTGAAAGACATTGGCTAATGACCAGCAGAGGAGTAAAATTGCTGCTCCAGTCAGAAAGAGACGACGAGACACTCAAGGAATTTAGACATTCCGGCTGCTGAGGTTCACGAAACATGGATGTACGTAGTCGAGGTAAGATCAGTGCAGCCATCTGTTTTTTTACTTCTGTAGATGATAAATTATTTAAAAATAATTATTTGTTCTTGATACAATATTTTTAACCACTCATTGTTTTCCAACTTCTCAAAGTAATTAAGTGAACAGATGAATTGCAATAGTTAACATCTCTGTATAATAATAGCAAAAATTATATAAATTATGATTATAGTCAAGACAGAAAATGAGTTTTGAATTATTACAAACCGACTGTAACTTTAGAAATGTGAAATGCAACACAATATTTTCTTATGAATTACTAAACACAACGGCTGTACAATGAATCGGCTGTTACAGTATATAAAGTACAGTATATAAAATGCCACGTTCTTGCAATCTGTCGGCAATTTGCTCTGAATTTGTGATTTAAAAAGCTGAGTAAATGTTTAATACGAGTCGGATCGCTTTCAATGACTATCCAGTACTTTCCAAACACGCTATCCAAATATCTGTTCCTAACGCTGCCTTATGACAAAGTGCATCAACATTTCCGAAGTAATCAGATAAGATAATGTGATGCTTAGCACATGGCAAATTTCATTCCAGTGAAAAAGAGTGAATGTGTCCATATGTGTGTCTATGTGTGTGTCTGTGTGTGTCCGTGTGTTTGTGTGTGGGACCAAACATTGCTGAATGCTGTTTAACAAGCCCGACTGGGTGTTTAATATGGGAGTGTGAGTGTTTGTGTAAGAGATGAAGAATGCAGTTTTTGCATGACTAAAATACGACACACACCCTGACCTTAAGATTTACACATACACCAGTGTGAAACCCATACGGGTGATCTAGCGTTAGTCATTCATGGAAAGGAATAAGAATTTATGGCATCTGCGTTAGTGCATCGAGCATAGTGAAGCACATGCTTACTGAAGCATGTATGGAAAGTCAGAATGTTGTGGAATGAGTTTTTCAGACTGTATAACTATTGAATGAATGACTTGAGCTGTAACACTATTATTGTTCTTATGTATATATGAAAAACGAAAAGGTTTTCATAGCAGCATTAATACACCCAAATTTTTTTGTACAGGAAATGATCCTATATTTGTCTAATATCTAATAAAAAAAAAGCTTATACACTTTAAAGTGCAGCCAATTTTCTACTCATTCTTATTCGCTCTCTCTCTCTATTACAGACTTATCTGAAAGCCAGGGTGGCACCCCAGAGCTGCGTCTTATCTTGGTAGGCAACATCGGTTGTGGAAAGACCCTGACAATTAACACTCTGCTGACTGACAGCGCAAGCATCAGCCCCCTTGTGCCATCAAGGGTCAATGAGGTTCGGTGTGGCGTGTCAGAAGGACGCCGACTTAAACTGGTCGAGACGCCACGTTGGTACTGGAAAGGTGTGCATGTTGACCTCAGTGTTCAGCGAGAGACGGAGAGGGCTCTCAGCCTGGTGGCACCCGGGCCGCATGCCTTCCTCATCCTGGTGCCCGTAGGACAGTTCACTGAGATGGAATGCCGAATCCCTGCTGAGCTGGAGCGTGTGTTTGGCCGAGGTGCGCTGGAGCACTCCTTGGTGCTGCTTACTTGCGGGGATTATCTGACAGGTCGAGACCATGAGCGATACGTGAGCCTGGAGGAGCCTGGACTCAGCGCCATGGTGAATGAGTGTGGCGGACGCTGGCATGTGATCAATAACCGCAGACCAAATGACAGACAGCAGGTCAGATCACTGCTGGAGCAGGTGAGCTTTCTGAAGCTTTTATAAAAAAGAATGACAGATTTTGAATAGTTTAAAGGAGTTGATTCATTTTCTATTTCAGCAATTTGCACTGCAAAGTTTGTATTCATGCTTAACCTCTACTACATTATGCTTTCAACATGTTCCACAGGGATTTGCATGGTGGACACTTCAGATAGCTGCTTTACAACACATTAAATAATGCAAAACTTTATTACATCCAGTACAATTACTGTGAGTGTTTACCAACCCCAGCCGCTCTTAGTGCCGGTCCCAAGCCCGGATAAATGGGGAGGGTTGCGTTAGGAAGGGGCATCCAGCATCAAAAACATGTGCGAAATCAAACATGCGGATGATCCGCTGTGAGTACCCCTAATGGGAGAAGCCGAAAGAAAGTTTTACAATCACTGTGAGTGTTTAACATTTTTAGAAGGAGTCTCCAGTTCCAATTATTAGGTAATTATTAGGCCATTATTATAAATGAATCATAATTTGTAGTAGTTGAATATGAAATCTGGGTGTGCTTTACTAGGGGTGGTAATAGTAACTCCACTAAATTTTGACCTTGTTCCGCTAGTTGATTATTTTGCTCACCCTATGGCCAACATAAAAAAAAAATACATAGTCATTTATAATTTCAAAGCAATCAGGACTCATGTTTATGCTTCAATGTTCCTCCTATAGAATGCAACCTGGTAACACTGTGCTATATTTTGTGTCTCTGCCTACAGTTTCTATTGTAGTATAAAGCAGAACTCATACGTCTTTTTCCATCGAAACCCATGTGCTGCATGTCGAATTTAACTGAAACAAATCATTAAAATGTGCTGACCAATGCTGTATTTTTAATTGATTGTAATACATTGTAAATTAAAGACTTAGAATTCCACTCTAGAGCTGAATAAATAAAATAGAAGTTAAGAGCATTGTGGTGTTGGGCTTGACCCCCATTGCGCACCAATGGTGCATTTGGTAAAAATCTGCGAAGTCATTGATCTTCAGATCTACACCAGATTTATAGCTTCAATTACAAATGGGTGAAGATTCGGAGATGGGGTTCATGTGTTTTGTATCTATTATGCTCCAACATTGTGATACAGGACAGGACAGTAGATAAAACAGTTAGAAGTGTAGTTTAGTTTAGTGTAGTATATTACAGTATTGTGTAGGGTGTTGTAAAGTATAGCATATCATATTGTATAGTGTATTTTGAAATCTAAAAGCATGTTGTATTTTATTGTATAATACAGTAGAGTGTAGTATAGTGTAATGTAGTATACTGTAGTTCAGTAGGGTATAGCAGATTAAGTATAGTCAATAAAATTGGTGCAATTTTGTATATAATCTGAAAATAATCTAATTATTTTTTTCAGAATATGTCCACTATTGGGTTGTTAATAATAGAGAAAGCATTTAGTGCAACCCTAGAAAATATAGAGCAAAAACACATTTACAGGCTGTTGTTTACTTAACAAAGCTTAAAAGTTTCTACTAAAGGGTAAAAGGGCTTTTTACTTGTCAGATGTACATTACAGCACAGTGAAATCTTTTCTTCACCTATCCCAGAGATGTTAGGATGCTGGGGTCAAAACACAGGATCAGACATGATACAGTGTCCCTGGAGCACAGAGGCTTAAGGGCCCAAGAATGGCAGCTTGGCAATACTGTATGAAACTGAATCATTAGAAGAATGGCAGGCTTTGTTTGATTGGAATGAATGGAATGTGTGTAACTCATATGAATGAATCTTACTGCCAGGTCGAGAAGCTGACACAGAGGACCGGCGGCTGTTACCTGCCAAGCGCCATGCAGAAAGAGGTAGAGGAGCGAGTGCCTGAGAAAGAGTATGAGCTCCAGAGGAGGTACAGTCTGCAGGAGAAGGAGCTGGTGCAACCAGATCACAGCACACTGACTCAGTCATTATGGGCCAAAGAGGAGACGTGGGAAGAGTCGGGAAGGAGAGGGAAAATCCGAGTCAGGAGCATGGGACCAGCAACAGGAAGGGTGTTATCACAGCAGCTGGTCAATGGGCTTGACTCTAAGTCATGGTATGACGACTCGCCCATAGGACTCAAGCAGAAGCAACCCAGTTTCAAATTGAGTAAAGGTGCCAAGCCTCAGTTATTATTAATCATATATGCTTTGTTTCAGATTGAATGTTTTGCAAATTTAGCATATGCAACACAATTTCCTCCCTAAGCAAAAATTCCTATCCCCAGCATCAGCACATAGAACATACCCACACACAAGTGAATAAAAGGAACAACATTTGAGTTTCAGTAGCTGTAAAAGAGATAATAATTGTAATAATATTTGCAGTGGAAAGCAGTGTGATCTCTGTGATGGTTTGAGTACATGATTCATAACTTAGTAATTGTTGTATATAACAGTAACACGAAATGTACCTTAATAAATAAAAGATTTTTATCGTTTTACTAAATGTACCAATTGTATTTTATATATCTTGACATTTGCTTTGCATGCGTTTTATACGTTACTATTTCCTCTTTTACCACCAGAGGGCGCCATTCTCAGCCAAATGTCCGAGACAGACCAACCAGTCAAAAACCAGAGCAACCACAACTACATTAACACCAGTGAGTCACCCTTCACCACCTAATTTTACTGTCAGTGTTTTTTTTTTTTTGGTCATAGTTTCTGCTGAAACTTAAAGTCGATTGTCTCAAAAAGACACAGCGTTTCCTTTTACCAAACACTGATACTGAAGACTCCTTCCAAAAATATTTATAGAAAACTGTCAATGATTATACTTTTTGGAACTTTGTTTGTGTTGCGCTTCAGTCAAACAAGTCCCTGTACATGTTGTTACTATTGGAACCATGACATATTAGAACAAGATCACTGAAACCTAACAGCTAGAACTACAGGATGAGCAGCTTTTCTAGTAAAAGAATCAACACCGTCCATCTGACCAATTAGAAGAATTGAATTTGGTGTTTTTTTTATCATATTTCTGTTGACAGTCAGTTGAACCAGTTGAACTTGATCTTGCAACTGTTTAATTAAAGTTATGTTGTGTCATAAATACACCCACTATTAGCCGTGTCATACTCATGTCATATTTCCCTTAATCCTCATACTTGCCTGAAAGAACTTTTAAAATGTGTGTAATGCATAGAAATTCTCTCATTCCCTTTTCAGTTCATTACCAAATCAGCACCACAGATGAAACCAGCTCTGCTCCAACTTCACCCAAATCACCCACAGCTACCATTACCTCTTACTCTCCCTCCTCAAATGCCTTGTCTTCTTTGTCCTCTGCTCCCTTCTCCTTGTCTTCTTCTTCTTCTTCTGCTTTTTCCACTTCCTCCTCTACTAACTTCTCCTCTTATCCATCTGCTGCACTTACCTCTTCCCCCTCCAATGCTCCCTTCTCTTCTTCTTCTAATGCCTTGTTCCCTTCCTCCTCCACTGCCATCTCTTCTTCCTCCTCTACAGCCATTTCCTCTTCCCCCACCAATGCCCCAACCTCTAACAATCGTTTGATTCCTTCTACTCGTCCAAACAATACCTCCTTTTCATCCTCCTCCACTGCTACATACACTGCTTTTTCCAAGACAAACACCTCCTTCTTGTCCTCCTCTAACGCTGCTTCTTCATCTTCACCCAGCACCAACACCTCCTTCTCGTCCTCCTCCCCTTCTGTCTCATCTTCTCTCAGCACCAATACCGCCGTCTCGTCCTCCTCCCCTTCTATCTCATCTTCTCCCAGCACCAATACCGCCTTCTCGTCCTCCTCCCCTTCTATCTCATCTTCTCCCAGCACCAATACCGCCTTCTCGTCCTCCTCCCCTTCTGTCTCATCTTTTTCCAGCACCAATAACCCCTTCCTGTCCTCCTCCACTTCTGTCTCATCTTCTCCCAGCACCAATACCACCTCCTTGTCCTCCTCTAATGCTTTATTCTCTCGCTCCACTGCTGCCTCCTCTTTTTCCTTTCCCAGCGACTCCTCAAATGAACTAAGACTGGTCCTTCTTGGTCGGTCTGGGTCTGGAAAAAGTGCAGCAGGGAATGCCATCCTGGGCAGAGATGAGTTTAAACTGCGTAGAGATGATGCCACTGGTGCCACCACACAGACGTGTGTAAAAGGAACAGCTGTGGTTGGACAGAAACAAGTCAGTATTATCTATCTCACATTACATATTTAGACTTACAACACATATGCATATGTGAATGATTGGCCAGTGGTAGGTCATGCTAATAATGAGTCAATCTGTTGCCCTCTTGTAGTTGGCAGTGGTGGATACTCCAGACTGGTTCAGTCCCAGCTGTCCCCCAGAGACGTTAGCAACCCATCTGTCCTCCTGTATTGATCTGTGTGCCCCAGGTCCTCATGCTTTTCTATTGTGTGTTCCTATAACCCTGCCCGGCCGCTCAAACTTGCATGACCTGGCCTCTATAAGAAATTCCTTTGGCAATGATTTTATTCAACGATGTACCCTGGTCCTCTTTACACACTGTGACATTCTAAAAGATGTAAAGGTGGAGGAATACATCGCAGCCAAGCGGCCCGAGTTGCTAGAGTTGGTGGAGAAGTGTGGTGACCGCTACCACGTGCTAAAGCAAGATAGGAATGGAGATAATATAAAGGATCTGCTGGAAAAGGTAGAGCAGGTGATAAAGGAAAACAGAAGAAGCCATTACAGCTACCAGGGAGAGGGGGAGACAGGGAAAGAAAAGACTGCACAGTTGCGAAGAGGCCGAGGGGGAGAGGATGATCTGGACCGAGCAGTCTCAAACACTTTACATTCTCTAAAAGAAGAAGAGGAGATAGAACAAGATGAGAAAAAAGTAAAACCCGCCCAATCTACAGCATCGTCTGTGACTTCTGTGCTCGGATCCGTCCTTCGGTTTGTTGGGCAGAAGGTGGGGGAAGGTGCCAAGCAAGTACCTAAGCTGGTGGCTGGAGGAGCGATGCTAGGAGGTGTGCTTGGGTTATACGTCGGTGGACCTGTAGGGGGTGCTGTTGGGGCTACAGCAGGATCTGTAGCTGCAGAATATGGAAGACGAAAATACAACAAACCCAAAACAGACTGATTGGACAGCAATGGAAAAATTGCTGCCAGTAACGCTTATAGTCTCTGCTATTTATAACTTAATGCTGAAGCTGTTCTTTATTAACACAAGTGAGCAACAAAACTTTAACAGTTGTGAACAAAACTGAACAGTGGTTTGTTTGATTGTGCCTTTGACTGACGGAAAGTAAAGGCAAATGATGGACTAAAGATTGTAACAAAAATGAAAAATCTATTGCAAGAAAGTGAAGAAACACTAAAAATATCTAATGTAACTCAGTACTTAATTGTACCTTGTGTGAAAAGTCTGCTATTCATCTATCGAAGATTAATATATTGTCCTAAAATCTATACTTTAGACTGGATTAAATATTGTATCCACACCTGCACTTTTAATAAAAAAATTAAATTGAAGACCTCTGGTGGAAAATGTCTTTTGTATCAGAAACTCTAAACATGGTTTCAGTGTCAAGTGTGAACCAGAAACCAGTTCATTGCAAATAGACTTTTTAGCCAAATTCTTGGTTTAATAAAATAAAAGTTTTAAATGGTTAGATGTTCTTCCGTATTTTATGCTGCCATATATGGAAGATTCTTCTCAATTTACTGACATTAAACTTTTATTTTTTTAAATTTCAAAATAAGTAAAGTTCCTCAATTTTCCAGCTCGGTAGCAGTTTTATAATGATTCAGACTTTCTATTAATTGTGTAATCTTGTAAGTTAAGATGCAACAGTGCAATAGTCATTTTTAACATGCATCTCTTTTTTGATATTGTCAGCATTATTTGGGATAGTACCTCTCTCAATGCTTCTTGGTATGAATCACATTGAACCTGTCAGTCTTAAACCATGATCGCATTACACTTTTTGTTCCACTCATTTCCATTAATACGCATGTCAATGCTGGACACTGGAAACGCAAGCTCGACACAAGTAAGTGTATGTTTATTCATGCCCCACCATCCCTTTTTATACAGCACAGCTTATAAAGCATTTAAAATCAACATGGTTTGTGGTGTTGTTGCATATCTGAACAGAGGATGGCCACCCGTATTTGCAGCAGATCTAATTCTAATTTCGTTTGCTACAAGTCTTGGGTTTAATTGTATGCCTGTCATTCTCAGCAAAGAGGTTATGGCTCTGTGCATGTAAGTTCCAGAGAAGGAGGTGTGGCTTATGTGCTTGTCAGCTCCAGTGTAGGAGGCACGGCCTAGAAATTGCCCCACAATCACCAGGCAGACGGATAGCATTGTGGGCAAATGTAAAAAACCATTAACATATGCTAAAGTAGACCAGCATAGCATTGGAGAAAGTTTCAACTTTAAAAAAATTAATTATATAAATAAATCTTGGTATCAATACAAAAATCATGATAAGAATGAACAAGAAAAACGTTCTGGGTGGATTTTTTTGGATGGAATTTTTCTTAAAACCAAGATGTTTTTTCAAGATGGTGGTTGTAAATGTGTACAACTAGAGAAATAATAATAATAAAAATTTTTTTATTGATATTAGAAATTCCCACCTCTACAATTTATTGCTTTTATTAAACTGTTGTGTCAAACAACACTAATTCGGTCATCTTCACATATACTGAATATTGGATGTACTAAGTGCATTTCATATCATTATTATGTTGTTTGGGATGCTGCTGACCTTTTGAGCTTGTTTTCCAGCTCTGCAGGACCATGTTTTTCTAGTATCGCTCAATATGTGTATGTGCAGCCCTTTGCGGCATGTGACCCTGGCCAGAGGAAGTGCTCCGTGTCATCAGGGATGTCGTAACTGCGGTAACTACAGCAGGAATGATGAAATATAGCAGGTGGCCCAGCGCTGTGCCAGCAACGAGGGTGTGGTGCCCACAATGCTTTGCTCCAGGGCACGGAAGGCACCAGCAGGGAGGTTTATCTCTGTGGTACACACCACTTTGACGCCCGCATTGCAGCCTCTCTAGGGCTTTTCATATCGGGGTCCAGAGATGGAGGGGTGCACGGTGTCCATGTTGCTTATCTAACAACTGAGCTAAAATGATAACATCCTATCTAAAAAGTGATACTCAGGATGAGAAACCGAGGCTGTGGCTCTCTTGTGGCCTGCGTTACACACTTATGCAAGTTTCCCTTCCTTGTGGGATGTGGTGTGTGTTGTCAGAGAAACCGCTTTGGTGGTGATTTTCATTTTTCTTTTTTTCCCCCGTACGCTTATTCCCATGATCAGGGTCAGGAAGTGGGCTGGCTGCTGATGAGACAGCACCAACTGAACACCGTTTCCTGGACACCTGATAGAGGAGAAGAAATGGCAGCAAGGAACGCTCGTATAGTCACCAGTATAGTTCTGCAACTTTCGTTGACCTCCCAAGGTACCTGACCACAGCCATGACTCCCAGCAGTCGTGTGGAAAAAAAAATAGACTTAAAAAGCTGATGCTTTTTTTCCAGTCCTGTCCGATTCCAACACCAGTGTAATGGATAAACGATGTCCGGTTCCAGGACACCATCTAATGATTTCCACCCTACTCTTCTTGGTACTTTCCCTGTTGTTTTGTTAAGTTCGGCAATTTATCGCAGTAAATATTTCAACTAGTCATTCAATGCCCAAATCTCACATGTGGAACACGATAGAATGCTGCTGCTTGCTATGAGAAAGAGGTGTGTAGCTCCTATTGCTAAATGTTGGCTAGAGCTCACTACAGTACAGTAGCATGTGGGAGATTTCTGGATGTTTCCAGTAGCATTCGTCACAACTAAGTTATTTAAGTGATTATCATAGTTATCGTAGTGTTAATTGTAGTAAAAATAATAGAAGAGCTTGTGCACGAGATCTGGAATTTGTCGAGCTTGAAATCATCAGCTAATCGATATACCGTACGTCTAGCTTGCCTTCTTTTCATCTGCCACACTGTTTTTTTCCATCTTTGATAAACATAATATAGCGTTTATCTTTAATCCAATTAACTCATCCACAATCATAAATTGCAAGTACTGTCAGGAAGAAACACCAATCTTAAAAAGTAAACAAAGAGCAACAAAATGGCTTCCATTTTTGGTACCAATAGTTCCAATGTTTCTGTTTGAAAGAATCTAAAATCTTTAAATTGTATAATCATAGTAGTAGTAAAGTCAGAAAACTATGTAAGAATAAAAAATTAAGTTTAGAAGTTTCCAATTCCAAGAAATTTGAAAGATTGAAAACCTACCATATATGCAGCTTTATATAATCAGCCATCTTGGCTGACCTATGACCTTTGGCCTAAAACCAGCAAATGTTTAACCTAAATTCTTTAATAAACATTAAAATAAAAACACAGTGGAAATATTTATAAATAGCTAGAATAACATGAATTATTAAGGATAATATGTTGTTTATATATAATTATATTATGTACTCTAAAAATCGAGTAATTAAGTTAATCTAAACTTCCACATTGTCATATAACACCAATTTAAGATATTGTTTTTGTACAACCTTATTTATTACAAAAAGACAGTTTTGGCCATATTTTCCAAATAATAATAGCTGAAAGTTCTTTGTCACCATGATGACATGTCATGCTATCAAGCCAAATTACTGTTGGTCTAACAATGTCCAGATAATACAGACATATAATTCCAAATAAATTATACAATATGTTCAATATGAGCAAAAAACTACTTACAAATGTTTTTTGTACTGTGGAGTCCCTCAAGCAGTATCAGTGAAAGAGTTGCTAATTTTTTAATATCTTATGTTATGACACTGTATTGTTTATTGTCCACTTTGCTTATTAAGAGGCACCATTTAAATTTATATACCATGTGTATTTTTTAGGAAAACATAATTTCCACACTAGCAACAGGTTCAGCTGATTATTAATGAGTGTTACATGAACATCTTTTAAAAGTTTCTTTAGCGGAGAAAGTAAGAAAAAATAAGTAGGCAGCTACTGATGAAAAAAGCGCCCTTAACACAATATCCAAAATTTGGTTTCATCTCTACAGGCAGTTCACAATATATGGAGTAATATGCGTGTAATATGTGGAAATACATTAGCTAATGAGTCAATGAAGCCCTCAAAATTGCCTCAGGACCATGAACCTAAGAACCAAGCATTGAGAGACAGGTCTGATCTCATCTTACATCATAGTACACCAGTTCACTCTTGGTGTGTTAACAATGCTGTGTTCATTATTATTTAAAATTATATTAGCATTATTATCATATTTTTCGATAGTAGCCAGTTTAGTCACTTATCAAAGCACACACATGGATATATAAATTAGGATTCCTTTGTACAAGGTACATTTTATGAATGAGATCAAAGTTTTCAAAATGTTGATAATATAGAAAAAAAATAACATTATTTATTGGCAATTGTATTTCTTTTCTTAAACTATGGAAGCCAAAATGCTTAGCTTTTACCAGTCTGTTGTATACTATGAAATACCAGAAAAAAAACAATTGCTACACCAGGAATTTCTCCCATGTCTCGTTTGCCATGAATTTCTTTCCTGTATTAAAAAAAATAATAATAATTAATTTTTGTTACTATAAAAACTAATAATATTTGCTCATGTTGAATGAGAGCTTGTGAAGGCCTAGCTAGCCTTTTGACTTGCTTCCGATATTGTGAATGCTGGGAAATTCCCTGGCATTTAAACATAGTGTATAAATCACACTTAATATATATTATATAAAACCTGCCGGAAATTATGCCAGAATAGTGAAATTTTTAAGAGTGCTTTCACCTTTCTTTTTTTTTTTTTTTAACAGTATTATATGGTATCACACACCATAGCCATAAATATGCTAGTATCAATATCACTTAACTAACTAGCCTATGTAATTAAAGATTAATGATGTTGACTGCAAAACATATTATGGAAAGTGGTAACGTTGTGTTAAAGCATTGAATTTTGGATCTTAAGGTTGTTAGCGCAAATCCCAGCCACACCAATCTGCCACTTCCGGGGCCTGTAAGTCGCTCTGGTCATGCTGTAAATGTATTCCCTTTATAATTAACTTTCACTAAAGATTTGTTTAAATCTGGTGATGTGAACGTTGTTTGATTTTTTTGGAGACAAAAAAGTCAAGAGAATTTGAGATGTGACTCAAGCTGTGTCACAAACTATAACATACATTTCCAATAACACACTGTTATTTTACATTTTAATTTACATTTACAGCATTTGCTATATGCCCTTATCCAGAGTGATTATTTAATTGATATAGAAATGATTTATTTAATTCACATCTCATTTATATATCTGAGCAATTACAGCATGGCCCTGCTAAATGTTCACCCTTTTGCTCTCTTGGAATGATGTGGTCTTTCCAAACATTTTCACATTTCCTGATTCAAAAAATTATATCAGTTATCATTAATTTAAATTTGTTCCTGAACAGTGCAAAGGTCTCCAAATACACACTGTGTTTATTTTTCCTTACAGGAAACCCATATGGAAAGCTTCAAAGTGCCACAATATTACAACAACAGTGTGTGTGTATGTGTGTGAGAGATTAAAAACATGATAACCTCTCAGATGCGTATAATTAATCTGCACACAATTCAACATTGATGATATTAAACGTCTCAATTTTAACACTGTTTGTAAGTGTTTGTATGGAGGAATGTAACCAACTAATCTAAATTCAAACAGGATCGTTATAAAAATAGCACAAATTCACCCAGAAATACCAACACACACACACACACACACACACACACACACACACACACACACACACACACACACACACACACACACATATTCACAGACACAATATATATATATAGCAGTAAATTTTTTGACCAGCTGTTCTATTTTTGTCAGTTTGTGCTCCAGTGTTTGAACATGGTATCACAGGCGATGTCACACATGATGTCACCGCTGGTATCCAGCAGGCATAACAGCCTGTATCTGATCTTTTATTTTTTCCATCATCCCTTCACTAACACTCTTCTTAACAATACTCGAATTCTGTGACCCTAACGTCTCTTCACTGTCCGTGTCACCATAGCAACTGGAGCCAGGTGACGTAGTCAAGGCAACGACTGAATCAGTGGAGTCTCTGGTTCGGCAAGAAGCGACTAAGGCCAGGCGCACAGCAGGTAGTGCCGCTGTCACCTGAGACAACAATGTGCCGTCTGAGGGATGCGCTGAGTGCAGGACACGACTGCAGTCTCTGTTTCCATTGCCCAGCATTTCGTTTGCGTCTTTCTTGCTCTTGTCCTCCTCTGCGCTGTCAGTCAGGTTGTTGTCGTTGGCTTGGTCATTCAGCAGCTTCACCAGAAAGTTAATGTACTTCATAGCAAGCCGCAGGATCTCGTTCTTGCTCAGTTTTTTGTCTGGTGGGTGTGTAGGGATGAGCTTTCGGAGTTCTGAGAAAGCGCCGTTGACGTTCTGTTGACGCCAGCGTTCACGGCTGTTTGTGAAAACACGTCTGGCCAGCTTCTGAGGAGGACCTGAGAAAGAAACATAAACACATTTCATATAACAAGAAAGGAACAGCTATGACACATGCATGATCCATAGACATGTGACCTACAGTATATAATCATGTATAGTCATGTAGAGTGGTATAGTACAGTATGGATAAAAAGAACAAAACATAACAGAAGTTTCATTTTTCGAATTAATAATACTGTAGTTTAACCTACATTTTTCTTATTTCGCCATCAATTTAAACTCCTGATTTACTACATTGCATTTATTAGTTCTATTGATAAATATTACTTCAATTTTAGTTTTACACTTGATACTTTGACCTTCGTTCAGTGCATACATGCTACGTCATTAGTGGATGGAACTACTTTACACAGATTTTCCACTGAAACTGTGTTTGTGCCGAAGACAGAGCTGATTCAGTAAAACATCAAGCTATTTCAAGAACTGAATGTCTAGCATGTAATGACGTAATGGTTTTAAGCTGAAACTGCATCAGCAATGGACAGGGCAAAGTACTGTTTTTCACTGTTTAACCTACTGTTACTCTCAGTCTTATTCCGTAAGTCTTAATCAGCCATAAAGTTAGTTTATATTACGTATATGTATGGCTTTTGGCAGAAACCCATTTAGCAACTTACAGAATCCAAATTTAAATAAAAATTTTATTTTTCACATTCCCAATCATGACTGGTACAGAACATGGGATAAAAAAATAAGGATTAATAAATAAGAGATAAATAAAAGAAATGTATAAAATAATAATAAAAGAAAAGATAAATGGAATCAAATTAAACTTATAATGCAATAGATTATAATTGCAATAAAATAAATAAATAAACAAACAGAAATGAATCTAAAAATGCCTCTTGGGCAGTCAGTGCTCCAGTTCATCCTAAAGGTGTCCTCCACTTTAACCCATGTAAACCATATTTTCTTGGCACTTATATTGTGCATGTAGCCACTACAATATTAAAACAGGTTTGAGCCTTTTAGTGCAGTGATCGAAATAATTTAAACCTAGAATATCCAAAGACCTTTCCTATACAATTGTGTACCTCCAACTTTGTGGTAACAGTTTGGAGAAGAAGTACAAATGGCTTGAAAAGTCAGGTTTCCTGATACTTTTGTCCGTATAGTGTATGCATGAAAAAACAAGATCGATTGACATAGTGGGTGTTGTGTAATCTTGGGTATGCTTCAAGGGGCTATGAGAAGCAAGGTGAATATTTTAACTTACAATCAGTGAGATCCAATTCAAAGTGGGATGATGGTCTTCTCTTTACACGGTTGTTGGTGAAGAAACCAAAACTATTAGAGGGACTTAGGAAAGAGCTACAAAAGAGAAAACGAAATAAAATAGAGTGAATCAGCAATTAAAAGGCACAATAAATAATAGAACACAAACTAAATTTAAACAGTTTTATAATTGGGACCATTTGTACTTTTGGAATCTTCTGTTCCAATGAAAAAAAACAGGCAAACTGCACAGTTTAGCCACGGTTTCGAAGAAGGTAAGAAAAAAAATCCATATAAAGCAATTATCTAGGGTTTGATTAGTTCCTGTGTGAGTTCCTGTGTTTAGATTGAAACGATGTGACCAGTCAAGACCTGACTTCATTACATCTGTACAGTGGGTGATTGAGGGAGTCGATGTAGATCTTTAGCTGTTCCAGACATGAGAACGTGCAACAGGTTTTTCGTAACTCAGGCTGCTTGTTAAATTAGAATGTTTTCTACATATCTGCTTTTCTTTGAAGGGTTTTAAGGAACTTGACCTCATTTTGACCGTTCAGTCACCGAGCATACAGACATCATATATGCATAGGTTTGGGCTGCTTCGTTGTGTAAACATGCGAGTCTGCAAAAATGTCTTGAGACATTCAAGACATATTTTATGTATAACATATCTTTTGCATGAAAACATAGAGGTTCAACTTTCCACTAATAAATTATTCTCATTAGAGTTTTTAATAAATGCATTGACCCACTCGCAAAAAAAAAAAAAGTAAATGAATAAGCAGTTTTGAATTGTAATTCTCCTTCATCATTGGAAACACTTTGCTTGTAAGTGTTAACTCAGTAGTAGCTGTAGTGCCTATAAAAAGTTTGGAAACTCCTAGTCTTTTTGAAACACATGCATGGCCCTTTTGTTTATATGCAACAAACTACATAAAAAGCAAAACCACACAAGAATTGGACAGTGAATTACTGGAAGAAAGTTCTGTGGATGGACAAAAGAAGAAATTAAGTATAAGATTTAGAACAAAAGAGAAGATGGTTTGGTGTTGTTTTGGAGCAGGAAGGTTGGAGACTTAATCTGGGTGAAAGGAATACTGAACCAACATGGCTACCATTCCATACTTCAGCACCATACAATTCCCTCTGGACTGTGGCTAACTGGAACCAAGTTCACCATACAACAAGACAACGACCCGCAGCATACGTCCAAGTTCTGTAAACGTTATGTAGAAAGCAAAAAATGTTATCTATCATAGAAAGGCTTGCTACTCACTGCACCTAAATCCTAACTTATCTGGGATGAACTGAACCGCAAGTTCAGGAAGAAATCTCCAACTAGTTAAGATCACCTTTGGTTTTCAAGAGGCATGACTATTTCGCTGACTATTTGTAGAAACAAACTACCTGGATGCCAGGTGTGTGCTGTTTTTCATGCTAAGGGAGGATTTTTCAAAAAACTGTAAAATCTGTACATTTATTTATTTTATTTATTCATTTACATTTATTTTTTTTTAGGGACATACATGTCCCTAAAAAACAGAGAGGACTGTATTTCCAAACCTTTGACAGGCGATAAATATATTCTTGCTTCCTGCAATAATCTTATTGTGTATAGAGAAACATTTGCTAGCTAAATGTGATTTTTCACACACAGTTAATGTCATGCCGCAGTCAAGTTTTGTGATGCTTGTCTGTTCACAATGGTTGTAAATTTTTTTGAGGTAATATTACCTCCCTGTCAGCTCAAATGAATCTGGATAAGGCATGGCGGTGTTTTGTTATTGTGCATTATTTTGTATTTTGTATACTGATAATGTTTGACACTGTTGTGCATAAAGTCCAAGGAGATCCAAATGAAAAACAGGAAGCTTTGCACGATGGTCCATGCTTCTCTTGCACAATATAGAAATTGTATAATCGAATTATACTCTTTGCATGACAGGAGTAGAAAGAAGTTGTTAGCATGCCACAGAAAAAGAAGGCAGACAGAGGACTTGTGCAATAAGTCATGGGTTGCTGTTGTAGTAATCGGCCTCTGTTTATTTTTTTTCTTTCTCTCTTTCTTTCTTTCTCTCTTTAGTTCCTGAAAACATTGAACCACAAAGATTTAGAGAATATAATTTTGAATGCTAAAATAGTCAATTCGGCATCTCTACAAACAGCTACCTTTGGATTAGCAGCAATCTGTTCCAGCCGAGTTTATCGGCTTGTCAATATTTTTTTTTTATTGAAGTCAATTTAGAGTGAACTTGATCGCAGCAGGCGAGCAGCAGGCTTCAGATTCCTGTTTCTTTCTCCTCTATTGAATTGTATGTGTTAAATGATTAAAGAAATGCTTCCAAATTTCCAAATGCACAGATAATCACAGATGAGAGGCAAATTAGGGCAAAAAAAATTTCAATTAAATAATGCTAGTTGTCCCCTTACTTTTAGAATAATACACCACAATCGCAATATTCAAATGTTTTTATTTTACAATAAATTATGACCACACTACTGGAATGCTAATCTAATATAATAATGCTATATGTATATAAAAAGGCTTTAAGCTAATATCATGCCTTTGACTGTTTCAACTTCAGTTGGAGGTTACTAGCAATAAACATTTCACACATGCTTATATGATGATTATTTTTTACAAGCAGAAATAGAACAAATTCTAAAATCCCTATGTATCCATCACTGTGTCAAATTCATTTTTTTGTACTTATTTTGTGTGATTGATAACCTAAAGACATTTCTTCCTTTATGTACAGCTTTCCATTATTTCTATTACATACTTATTACATAATCTTATAACAATGTAATACCTCATTCTATTGTACTCACATGATACACATTGTTTATTGTATTGTATTCTATTGTATTGTAGTGTATTTTGCTATAATTTATTTTATTACTCTATGTAACTGTACAAAATGCCTCTTAGTCCAGATCAAACATTTTATTAATAACTAGCATAATATGACTACATTGAATGTAAAAATAATTGTGTGTAACCAAATGTACCAACACTCCTGCTCAAGCATTTCTCCTTCAAATACAAATAAACTACATACACATGGAGAAATGGAAAGCGTTACTGATTACAGATAGAATTTAATTTACATTTTTTTTAGATTTTAATTAGAGAATTATAGCTTTTTTTTTGGCAGTCACAAAGATACCAAACACCCTTCCAAAACCCCAAACTAATATACTGGACTTTTAATTACTACATTACTTCTACTTTGTTTGTGTGTATATATATATATATA
>MU562415.1:4011863-4045311 GCA_024362625.1 Silurus asotus | reverse complement strand
TATATATATATATATATATAAAATCTATAATTATAATATAGATAATAATTTATAATAAGTACGCAGTAAAGTAAAATTTTAGCACTGTCCGTTCTCTTACCTGTTGAGTAATGAGTGTCCAGGCAGGTATTGGTGAGGCAGTAGAGCTCTAGGTGAAGGCGCTGTGGCTGTTGGACTTCCAGACAGGGCAGCTAGCTGTGCCAGTCGAATCTCCCCAGGTCCGTGTGGCACTGTGGGTATGGGGTGGAGGGTGGTTAGCTGAGGCCCAAGCATGGGAATTGGGGGCAGAGGGGGTTTACTGTGAGCCAGACTGATCACAGGGATGTTAGGGGGAAGAGGAGCAGGGGATAATGAGGGAGGAGAGGAGAGGACGACTGTAGACGTGGAACTGGAAATAGGAGGGACGCTTGTGTTTGATGGTGAGGTAGCATTCTCTGCTGCTGTCGATTTTTCCTCTACATTGGCTCCCGATGTAGCAGGACTACTTGGGTTTGTGCTTGCACCACTCTCTGTACCATTAGCTTCGTTCGCTGCAGGGCTGCTGGTGCATGGAGAGTGAGTGTTCGGAGGAGTTAAGGGGTCCGTCATTGACAGAGCAGGGGAGGGGGATACCGTGGGCTCCAACTTCTCCATCATGGTTTTTATTCTCTCTGTCTCTTTCTAGCTACAGAAGCTCTAACTCTGTGCCTCAGGCGTGTTCTTTGCCGTCACAGACACTAAAGCGTAAAACGTCTCTTCGTCTTGGCTTGTGTGAATCAGTGCATACTGATGACATTGCTCAAAAGCTTGACTTATTCTTCTTTCAGACGCCTCAGTCAGGGAATCCGCAATGTTTAGTCTGCAAATCCCTTGTCGTCAGTCTCGACAGGGTGCATTTTGTTTTATTTTTACTTCATTCAGTTCAAACGGCATTCAGGGGGTCTAAACAAATGCAAAACATCATCAGAAGTTGCAGAAATGTGAGATTTTATTGGCCTCCATGGCCTGTATATAGAGCCAGGTTTGTGGCTTTATGATCACAATCTACTTCTATTGTGATATTTATAATACAAGTGAACGATATTTTTAGTCACATGGAAGTATTTTTTTTCATGCGAATGCACTTGTATCAGATTAACTATGCATATGCTTGTGTATTTTATTAAACTGAAAATATAATTTAACAATTAACAACATTTAACTCCCCTGTCATAAGCTACACATGTCTAGAAATACACATATAAAATATCATTTGTTAAATAATACAAATAAATGAGTTGCTCTTACACAGGCATTGCTATGGTTATTACTACAGTCCAAATACATACATTTAATTCAAGATTGTCATTTCTACCTGTTGGTGTCTTGTCAGTTGAACTTCAACTACTGATTCAGTCGTTTTTTGTCACCAATGTAAAACAATTACCCACTGATGACATCTGTTTCAACCAGAATAAATATGGACTGGTGACAGATACATTTTACCCGCAATTGAATGATTCATGATTTGCTTTTGCAATCTAGATCCTTCCCCTTTTTTTCTCTCCCTCGTCCTTTTTCTCAGATGCCTGCTTCCATTCAACGAGTGTGTTTCCTTTTTCTACTTAAACTTATAAACATATTCCTATCCGATACTCTGGGGTTTTAGTAATGCATAATATTGTAAAGATGTGGAAAGTCACTGTTAAGCACAAGGTCATGATCAACATTCAATTCGATATTAACTCTTGCACAGAATAACATCTCTTGAAATACTGTCTGAATTGAATATTATATATTTAATAATCATATTTATTGAGGTACGCAGTCTCTGCTGGTGTTCATACTTAGTTTGATCGGAATTCTTTATATTTCAACACTTGAAATATTAATGATATGATGTGAAAATAATTATAAAATAATCTCATGATTTATATAATGTTATCATTTTATAATCACCTGACACTTAATAAATATTTATTACTGAAAGTCTGTTAATAGTGAAATGAAAAATTAAACTGGTGTTTGGATTTATATATCGACAGAGCTGAAGTAATTGTTTCTAATTAGTAAAGTTATTATTTTTAATTATTAGTATTATTAGTATTAAAGGTTATAGTATTAAAGATGCCTGTATATGTTAATTATTATTATTATTATATAAAATGTTTATTACTATTATAATAGAATGTCTATTTATATTTATTATAATATAACAATAAGTCTATTAAACAAAATAAAAAAATCCGGAAGAATAAGTTGTTACTATCGTATTATAAGTTTTTAACTTATGAAGTTAACAGTATAATAATATCCTTATTAAGCTACATAGTGGCAAAGTGTGTTCTGAGCTGGATTTTTAAAACGTCTACAGAGCCGCATTCGCTTGAACGATGTGTTAATCCCTAATAAACTGACCATTCAGCCTGTACATAGTTGATAAAAGTGGTCAGAATTTAGTTTGTCACATGGAAATATCAACCGAAGTTATTTATTAAGAAAGAAAATGGCTCAGTTTTGCAGCCGTCTAAAAACAGAGCGCTGTCGATAAAGTCAACTTCCTTAATAGCCTTATTGAGAACTTCCTTAAGGTACTCACCATATTTGTGGATAGAACGCTGATCACACCTTTACACACGCTCATGTTAGAGTCTCCACTACTGGTGTGTGTCCTCATGTCTTCGAGTGCCTGTCTTCTGGGTGACAAACACGACGTCCTATTCCATCACGCCTTTCATTCCCTACTCAGTAACTTTCTCTTTCTCCCTCTCCCTCTCTCTCTCTCTCTCTCTCTCTCACACACACACACACACACACACACACA
The DNA here is from genome assembly GCA_024362625.1 of Silurus asotus. Taxonomy (NCBI): domain Eukaryota; kingdom Metazoa; phylum Chordata; class Actinopteri; order Siluriformes; family Siluridae; genus Silurus; species Silurus asotus. The sequence goes on along the minus strand of MU562415.1, from coordinate 4,042,529 downwards.
CACACACACACACACACACAAACTTGCCTTCTCTCTCTCTCTCTCTCTCTCTCTCTCTTTCTCTCTCTCTCTCTTTTTTTTCAGTTTTCATATGCTCCTTCTGTCCTCAAAGCAGAAATGCCTAAATATCAATATGAAGGACTGGTCTTACATCAGCGACACTAACCATCACAAATAGAATGGAAACACGAAATTGGTTCTACTGGTTGTGTCAATGAGAATCTATTGTGTAAATGCAGGTGATGGATTTATCTTCCGGTCACTGTTCTCTCAAATGTGTCTGTTTCTTACTTTTTCCTTTCTCTTTCTTTCCTTTACCTTCTAATCCCACAGCCAACAAGGTGCTCCAGTTGGCTTCCAGATTAGATGGGAATGTATTGGACTTAGGAAATGGGAGAGAGAGACAGTGAGAGTGATGGGAGAGACAGAGAGGGAGAGAGAGAGAGAGAGAGAGAGAGAGAGAGGGAGAGAGAGGGAGAGAGGGAGAGAGAGAGAGAGAGAGGGAGAGAGAGAGAGAGAGAGAGAGAGAGAGAGAGAGAGAGAGAGAGACAGACAGACGAGAGAGAGAGAAAAAAGGGAGGGAGAGAGGGAACAGTTTTCCGCTCTCTGCTGGACAGGAGGATGTACTCAGACAATATGGTGAGTGCTGATAAGAGACTCAAAAACCGCCTGCGGACCTTAGATAAGGAAACATGCCCCCCCACCCGCATATACCCCTCTCACACACACACACACACACACACACACACACACACACACACACACACACACACACAAACACACACACACACAATCCCTGGTCTCCCTGGTCAGTCCTGGACTCTAGAGATTCTTGGATCACAGCTAGAAGGAAGTTGGATTTACATCACAAGTGAGAAACACCAAAGATGGCTGCGAACACACACACACACGCACGCATGCACGCACACACACACACACACACACACACACACACACACTTGATTTAATTTGTTGAATTTTATTAACAATTTTTTAACATCTTCAAAAAGGGCCTGCAATTGTTTTACTAATATAAATCAATGAACCCAACATGGCCTCTTTCCCAGTCCTTGCATGAGCCTCGGCAGAAATCATCTTTTTCATCAATTCAATCATCATTTCATCTTAAATTACATCTAACCATTTAAATTTAAAACGATTTGCATGAAGAGCATGTTGAAGGGTCTGAGTTCACCTTGATCAGAGGGCAGAAGAAAAATGTTTTTTTTCTTTCAGTATATGAAACTGCAACTAAACTATATTCAGTTTCATTCCTCCACTTTATAAACTTTTCCCAATGATTAAATTTGATATTAGTGCCTTTATTTCTGATCTCCTGCTGTGTCTTTAGCACCTGTTGTTCCAGCTGAGTGCACAATGCAGCACAGTAGCTCCCCATCTCTCTTGCGGATTTGCCTACGTGCTAAATTAAGCCTGTGAGAGCGTCTCAAAATGCAATTCCTTCGAGACGTGAATTTCTCTATTTCTAAATATATCCCGCATTAGGAGTATAATAGACTCTCTAACGCCCAGGTCAGACCAGCAGCCTGCCCGCAGGGTTTCAATAGACCTTTGCATGCGTGCAGTCATGCAATTCCCAAGGGGCTTTGCAGCAACACCTGGAGGAAACTGATTCTAATAATAAGGTCAAATAAAGCAGAGATAAACTCAATTGCTCTTATATGCATAGTCATTATGATATTCATGTCATTATAGTTTATACCTAATGTATTACAGAATAAAAACAAAAAAGAGTAATGAGTGTTTAGTCTCTGGTATTAGCATCATTAGCTGCATTGGAGTTACCTAGCTACACAAAAGTAAGTACACCCCTCACATTTTAGCAACTATTTTAGTATATCTTTTCAAGGGACAATACTATAGAAATGAAACTTGGATATATTTTAGAGTAGTGCAGCTTGTAAAGCAGTGTAGATTTACTGTCCTCTAAAAATAACTCCAGAAATAGCTATTATTGTCAAAATAGACAAATAAAAGTGAGTACATCCTAAGTGAACATGTCAAAACTGTGTTCCAGAGTGTCCATATTTTGTGTGAGCACTATTGTTATCCACCACTGCCTTAATCCTTCTGGGTATGGAATTCACCAGAGCAGCACAGGTTGTTGCTGGGATCCTCTTTCAGTCCTCTATAATGACATCAGGGAGCTGCTGGATGTTAGACACGCTTGAGGAAGCCCCACAGGTGCTTAATAGGGTTCAGGTTTGGAGACATACTTGGCCACTCCATAACTTTCACCTTCAGCAAGACATTTTTCATCTTGGTGGTGTGTTTGGGGTCATTTTCATGATGGTAAATTGCATTGCAGCTCAGTTTCTTTAAAGAGGGCAGTCATGTTCTGCTTTGGAATGTCACAGTACATGATGGAATCCATGTTTCCCTCAAAGAACCTCAGCTCCCCAGTACCAGCAGCACTCATGCAGACAGAGACCATGATGCTGCCACCACCATGCTTGCCGGTAGGCAAGACACAATGCTTTTAAGTACTCTTCACCAGGGCATCACCACACATGCTGGACATTTATCTCAGTCTTATTAGACATAGTTCCAGTTATTCATGGTCTTGGACAAGTTGTCATCAGAAAACTGTTTGCGGGCTTTCCTATGAGCTAGTTTCAGAAGAGGCTACTTTCTGAAATGACAGCCATGCAAATCGACTTGTTGCATACGGTCTGGACCTTAGGGTGTACTTTTTTGTGAGATACTGTCTATCTATCTATCTATCTATCTATCTATCTATCTATCTATCTATCTATCTATCTATCTATCTATCTATCTATTTACTGTAGTTTTTCAAGTTGCATATCTTTTCTCTGGGTGTGTAAAGCTCAAATAAAATGACTGTTCCACTAGAAAAAGTCTTAGAAGTTCTATGTAAAACTCATCCAAGTAGAGACTCACAAGGAACGAAATCGAACTTCCAAAAGGACCCTTGAGGAACCTTTGTTTCTAAGACTGTAGAACTGTCACTGCTAAGTGTCCAACTCTCCAAATAAGAGTTTTTGGCAGTTTACTGCCAAAAAATTACACATTAGTTTTACAGTATTTCTTACTTGCTTGGAGCGATTCTCAGATCAGAAATTAAATTCCAAAAACTACTTGTTCGTCCTCCACATTATTCAGTCACATGTGCACATCATAAAAGCAGATCTCATTGCTTTGATCAAATTGCTAATGCTTTGGTACATTAATTTAATTGATTGTGTACACTTGTCCGCTGTTTTCTACATTATCAATTTTTGATGTCATGTTGATCTAAATATATAATTCTGGTTCTCACCTGAATATTTTTTACCTCCAAAACATTTAGGCATCAGTTTATTGCACAAGTCATTGAATGCAAAATGATTAAACCAGTTGTTGTCATCTATCATCAAAATTTTCTATTCACTTTTTGAAAACAGGTCAAAGGTCAATCTCATGAGCCTTAAATTGGTGAGAGAGCACAGAATTACAATTTCTAAAAATAGATGAACAACCAGGAAACAAACAGACACTATTACAGTAGAGTAAAAGTGTTGAAATTGAGCTGTTGAAATTGATAGATGCCATTGAGTAGAAATTCAACTTTGGCCATTTTCAGTAATTCAAACTGTAGTTTATATCAAGAAATACTAATACCGTGTGCCGTCATATTGACAACATGACTAAACAAAAAAACTTCTCATTCTGAAGGCAATGCGATGTTCATTAACACAAATACTTTTGAGAGAGGAACTAAGGATTTTCTGAAAAGTACAGGCTTTTGTAAGAAATACAATGTGTTGTGCTGTTTGTACAAATAGTTTTGGGAATGCACTTTTTTTTTTTTTTTGCCTACATTCCTGGACATGAGTAAGAGTGAGTATTTTCAGCAGGAATACTGGGAAAACCCCTCTTTATGATGCATCTTGGAGCCACAGGACATATCTGTGTTTGAAAACTGGCTTTTTAGATGTTACATTGTAAATCCAAGTAGCACATCATAGGAATGCAGAAACTGTTTTAAAGAACTATTAGGAGAACCTGGACGACATAGGGATCCACAATCATGTGTACATACTCTAAAAAAGAAAACAGTTGAGGTAAAACATTACTGAAATTGAATGTTGAATAAGGAGTATCTCAAATCATCTGTGTAATTGAAATTTAGTTCCATTGATTCTATTTTTAAAATAAATATTTAAATAGAAAGTCCATATACTTTCTTTCAAACACACTCTCTCTCTCACTCTCTCTCTCTCTCTCTCACACACACACACACACACACACACACACACACACACACACACAGTAAAAAGTCTCCATGGACACACTTCCTGCGGTCCGTGTAAACACTATTGTGAGTGTTTTGCGATAGGGATCAGAAAGGCTAATTGTTTAAAGCAATAAGATCAGTCTATTTTGTAGGGAAAGTGACAAACACTGCAGCATGCCAGCACAGACAAGTGTGTGTGCACGTGCATCATCGCTTGTCGGTTATTAGAGAAACACATCAGAAGGCTTCAGTTGCTAATTCGGAATATATTCTCTATATGAGTACTAAGTCCTAATACCAGGCTTAGAATAGACAATCGAAAGAGAAATAATATAATCGATAAAGAATATGGTTCAATCTTATATATGTAAAATAAGCATTCTGCTATGAAACTTGTGCATAGCATATTGTTTTATGTTAGATAGAGTGATACAATGCTACAAAGTGATACAAAGTTTCATGTTTCATACCTCAAAGGTATTACACAGATATGTCCTGTAGCTCCAAGATGTATCATGAAGAGGGGGTTTTCCCAGTTTTCCAAACGGAAATTCTCACTCTTGTTCACAGAAAGATATTTAGGCATGTTTACAACAAATGTGTCAATGGTTCTAGTTCGCATTTGCCAACAATAATGCCCTTTAATATGTGGACAATGCACAAGAACTGCCAAATAAATCAAATTTAGAGAGCTGGATAATCAGCAGTCTACAGTCTAAAATGAACAATCTTTGCTGTGTGAGTGTGAAGCTCAAATAACACCAACGCTTTATAATGTTTGTTGTATCAAGCTCTCAGGTAAAGTTGTCATGGATTTGTTTCTGGGTTTTCCGGTTTCCTCCCATCTCCAAAAACTGGTACTGAAGCAAGAGTGCTGACTCCTTTTTGCCTGCATGTGTGAATGTGGAAGCTGGTTATTTTGGAGCTCTATTTTCAGTAAAAATGATGCATCAGGCACTGCTACAAAACTCATGTTTCAATTTTTTACAATATTAACTTTGTGTATATTAATCCTTTAAATAATTTCGTTTTATACCTACAAAAAAACGTTATATTACATTACATTCTAAAAAAAAAAGGACAGATTTCTAGGAGGACAGAAGTATAATATATAAATATATATAATAAATAAAACCTTTTTTAAATCAAATTAAACACATGCTAATCTGAATTTATTGTTTATTTGCAAAAAGTCTGGTCTCCGCAGTGTTTGTAAAAGTTATTATGTAAGTTATTAAGTAATTATGTTTTTGTTTGTTTGTTTGCTTGCTTGTTTGTTTGTTTCCTGGTAGCTCTGCTGAGAAACGCTGCCTTTTAGGTTAAATCTCTCAGGTAGGAATCATGTGTTAGTTCCTGTAAGGTGGTAATGAAAATCCTGAAGTCACAAATTAGACAGCATCATTTCCTCAGACCTCAGAAGGACAAATGACTAAGGGTACTAAATGGAACCCTTGGTCCATCTGTCTCATCTGTCTTCATTTAATGCAACTCAGATACAAAATGCTGTGCTGCTAATGGTGAAGAATGTGCTCATATTGCAAAACCAGTTTACACTACAACGTATTTGACTTTAATATCACACACAATAATTAATAACGCTCACAGAGACAACAACCTGACCTAGAACAGCAATGCACCACCAAAGTCAAGGAGCCCCAAATATATTCAATATTCCAGTAATGTGTAGAGTCAGCTACTATAGACATACACCATAGATATGCAACTCATCTTTGTACTATAGGCTGCGATTTTCTTACCTTATTCATTGTTTTTGATTGCGTTCTTTCAGGCCCTTAATTTGAAACATATACGTTTCGTTAGTATCACTAAATGTTTTAGTAATTGAAATAAATACAGTACAGACCAAAAGTTTGGACACACCTTCTCATTCAAAGAGTTTTCTTTATTTTCATGACTATGAAAATTGTAGAGTCACACTGAAGGCATCAAGGGCTATTTGACCAAGAAGGAGAGTGATGGGGTGCTGCGCCAGATGACCTGGCCTCCACAGTCACCGGACCTGAACCCAATCGAGATGGTTTAGGGGGGAAATGGACCGCAGAGTAAAGGAAAAAGGGCCAACAAGTGCCAAGCATCTCTCAGGGAACTCCTTCACATTTGCATTTACATTTGCGTCATTTAGCAGACGCCCTTATCCAGAGCGACGTACAAAAGTGCTTTAAATCTCTAGTAGTGAATAAATCTTACACTGGTACACAAGAATACAAACTCAATATAAATATAACTCGAATTCTACAAACTTGGAAAGTGCTAATTTAAGTATTTCAGGAAGAGGTAGGTCTTCAGTCGTCGCTTAAAGATAATCAGGGACTCTGCTGTACGGACATCTAGGGGAAGTTCATTCCACCACCTCGGTGCCTTCAAGACTGTTGGAAGACCATTTCAGGTGACTACCCCTTGAAGCTCATCAAGAGAATGCCAAAAGTGTGCAAAGCAGTAATCAAAGTTAAAGGTGGCTACTTTAAAGAACCTAGAATATGACATTTTTCAGTTTTTTCACCTTTTTTTGTTATGTATATAATTCCATATATAACTCCATGTGTTAATTCATAGTTTTAATGCCTTCAGTGTGAATCTACAATTTTCATAGTCATGAAAATAAAGAAAACTCTTTGAATGAGAAGGTGTGTCACAACTTTTGGTCTGTACTGTATGCAAAATAATCTTAGTGTTGTCTGTAATATTAACCTTTTATTACATAATAGGAGTTTTTGTAGAAATATGGATTGATGATTAAATCCAGTGAAAAGTCATGAGTTTTTTCTCAGAGTTGAGGTTTTTTTTGTGCCAAAAGCAGCTCTTTTATCCAGACCAAAAATATCATCAGCATCTATTACATGCTGAGTCTCATAAAAAGATTCAGATATATACATTTGTGTATCTGTTGTGGGCTTCGAGTACCCAGGATGCACCTGAGAAGCCAAAGGCGGATGTTGGGGACAGCTGCTTCCTGTCCACACTTCCTGTTCAAGCTGAGGGGGGGGGAGGACACAGTGGAAGGGGTGTCATGGGGGGCCGTTGGCGAGGCCAGCGTCCATTTCCAAACAGGATATCTCAGCCACAGTTGCAGGTGTGAGCTCACAAACGCTCATAATTCACAAGTGATTTCTTAATACGTGATACCGAGGGGCCCATGCTTCCAATTAGGAGTGTGGCGCAGCAGGGGGAATGAGGGGTGGTTTAAGGTCAGAGGGAGGCCTCTCTTATCTTTTACCCAAATTCACCATCCAGCAGATAAGCTAAGTGCATAGACAGTAGTGGACTTTTTGAACCCCTTTTCCTTTAAAATGTGCATAAATTTCACTCCACTTGTCTGTAACGAGGGAAGCTCCAGCAGGGATGCGTTTGATGAGCCTGACCTTGGATGGATTTTATGGCCTTGCACTGCTAAGGTCATTGCCAATGATGTGCCGAGCTTGCAGTTGCCTTCTAAAGTGTTTTAACTGAAGAAGTGGGATGAATTCATGTCCTGTTTGTTCAACACTAACCTTAGCAGATGTGGTAAAAATGGCTAATATGTGGGTGAGGTTCAAAGACGTCTAGCAAAAAACCACAAAACCTCAGCCAAGCTCAATTATTCCAGTGTGGTGAATTCTGGTCAGCTATCTTAGCTCGCTATGGTGAATCACAATTAACCCACTGTAGTCATATATTAATTCATTCAGGCAAAAGAAAATATCTATCTATCTATCTATCTATCTATCTATCTATCTATCTATCTATCTATCTATCTATCTATCTATCTATCATATACACTATATTAAATAAATATATGTGGACACCTGACCATAAGATTTGTACAGTATGTGCTTTTTTAACATCCCATTCAACATTTAGTCTCTGTTTTCTGATACATAACATGTGTGTAATATAGATAGAGTGTGCATTCAGCAACAAGAAGATTAGCAAAAGCAGGTTCTGCTGTAGTTGAGAAGGCCTGGGATGCAGTCAATATTAAAATGCATCCCAAAGTTTTTTATTATGGTTGAGGTCAGTGCACTTCAGCAGGCCACTCAAGATCTTCTACTCCAAACCATGGAAATCGATCTTCATGGAGTTCACCTTGTGCACAAAGAAGACATTCTACACAACTGTGTGTTTCAAGCTTTGGGGTTTGGAGAAAAACCACATATGGTTCTCGTTCAACTTTTTTTTTTTTTGTCAGCACATAAATAGTGTAATAATTGACAACAAAATCCAACAGGAAATAGTATTAATTTTCCTGTCAAATAAAAAGTTTATATGTGGAGTGTCCACCATGAAATGTAAATATGTAGAAATTTAAATGAGCACTTTAATATAAAGTGCTTCTTCTTATTATTTCTGGTGCTCCCATTAGGGGTCGCCACAGCGGATCATCCGTCTCCATACCACCCTGTCCTCTACATCTGTCCTCACCAACTACCTGCATGTCTTCCCTCAACACATCCATAAACCTCCTCCTTGGCGTTCCTCTTTTCCTTCTTCCTGGCGGTTCCATCCTCAGCATTCTCCTACTGATATACCCCATGTCCCTCCTCTGCACAAGTCCAAACCATCTCAATCTTGCCTTCCTCACCTTGTCTCTAAAACGTCCTACATGTGCAGTTCCACTAAAAAAACTTGTGTCTAATCCTGTCTGTCCTCATTACTCCTAATGAAAATCTCATTCATATAAACTGCTATAATAGAAAATATCAACCAAAACAGGCTAATAAATCCTGAATAAATCAAGAGCAACAAAGCATCAGAAGAGCCAAAGTCCACAGTGTCTGTCTGTGAAGAACACCACCGTTCCTAATCTCTCCCAGAGCTTTTATATCTTAGCTCTTATATCTCCAAATGGTATGTGCTCGAGTTTATGACTCCACAAGGACTTCTCAAATACTCCTCATAATACACTTCCCCACAATTTCCCAGCGAGGAACACAATGACCTGCTGGGGGAATCAGGATGAAGTGCCGCCACTCTGAAGCTTTGTCATGCTCCTAAGGTCACAGTGTCATGGTGAAACAACAGTAGCCGTTCCTGTCCTCTATTCATGCAGCAAATGTTCATTACCAAAAGTCTGGCTTTTGTAATAAGAGCTTGGAAAGGCGATAAAGTTTCCCAGATTGTGTGATATGCCAGGAAATAGCTTCATATCCCTAAACTCTTTCTGATATGTTTTCCATTCTCTACTCTACAGTGCCCACATATTCATATTTTCCATGTGCACATCACTCCCATCACTTTACTCATCCTTCCTCTCTTTCTCTATGTTGTTCCCTGTTGGCCCATATTGTGAATCTTAGTGGTTTCGAAATGATACAGATTTTTTAAAACCTGTTTTAATGTACATAATTTAAGCTGTTCGTGCTTCTATGCAAAATTTGACTGCATTTCTCTTAAAGTTCCACTAGATGGAGTGACAGAGTTGCATTTAATCTGGACTAGACGTTAATCACACCAAAGAAAACAGAGATTATAATAAGAATTGGGAACTAATTTTTATTAGAAAAGGTAAAAGTGTAGTGGTGTAATCCTGTGGGCTTTATTGTGGACCATCTATTGGTGACATGCTATATCTAGTGGATATCATTAAGGACTAAAGAACAGCTTTGGCAGCTTGTAGATCACATGTTGGTGTCTACTGGACACAAGTATGGACCATTGGATATCTTTAAGCCTTCAGATTCAAATATTTCTACAAAGGTACCATTAGTTGGATGATAATGGTTTAATAATGTGTGCAGAAACACTCCATAATGGAAAACATTTAATAATGGTTTGAATATTAAACAGCTGATGGGTTGTAGGGGTATGGATTGTAGTGGAAACCATTTCTGTGATGGTTTCTGTAGTTATGTAATTAATTAATATATAATTTTTCATTGACATACATGTTACTAGCAACTGAGAAAAATTAAAATTGAAAACCACGCCAAAAAAATAAAAATCTGTTAACCAGTATTACTGGCTTATATCATTTTACACTAATGTATTGAAAGCAGAAAGAAGACCTATAATGTTTTATACCAATAAGTATTCATTATTTAGTGTACTTGCGTACATCTATAAGCGCAACTCGGAGAGTGCTTCCATCTGCAAGGTTTGTGTTCATGCACCAGTAATACTTTTGCATTTTTATAATGATTACATACTGGATTTAAATTACATGCCTGTGTATGCTGTTGAAGTGCTGAAGTTCAAGTCAAGCGAATGATACAGTATAACTGTGGTTCTACTACTGTTTATACACTATATTGCTTAAAGTATTCACATTTAGTCCTAATTTGCTCTTATAATTCCCTCCACTCTTCTGGGAAGATGTTCCACTAGATTTTGGATATTTGTGTTCATCAGCCACAAGGGTGTTACGAAAGGCACACACTGATGTGTGTGATGAAATCAGAGCTCTATAGCAGGCCACTCCAGTAAACCAGATCTTCAAGGAGCTCACTTTTTGCACAGGGGCATCGCCATGCTGGAACAGTTTTGGGTTTCTAAGTTCTAGTGATTGCAAAATAGTGCATCTGAAAATATCCAATACAATTAAGTGCCTTCAGCTTTGTGGTAACAGTTTGAAAAAGAACTACACATAGCAGGAAAGGTCAGGTGACACAATACGTTTGGAAATATAGTGTATATGACTGCAAGTGCCATAAATGTCATATTTTGTACTTTAAATACAATGTTCACTACATCACATTAAGTCACAGGGACCACTATGTGTGTGTGTGTGTGTGTGTGTGTGTGTGTGTGTAAGAGAGTAAGATCCTGTCTGGTCAGTGTACAGCACAGTTTGTGGGTTTTCCAGCTCATGCACACCTCATTTGGCTCCCCGAAGTTCATGAGCAGGTTTAGTATGTGTCATAGCGGAGGAAATCACACAGTAAAGGACAAACAGGATCACAAATGGGCTTCTCTGCTAAAAGTGCTGTAAAACTTGTTACACCCACTGGACCCGAGAAAACATTGTTGGGTGAAACAGACTTCCATTATTCGTCATTTTGATTAGCATTAAAACTGATGTGAAGCAGAAAGGGGACTTTGAAGGAGGCAAAATTTGCTCTATACGATCTGGAGAAACATTTGTAAACTATATAGCAGAGATGCTCAAATAAGTGCCCTTAGGCCAAAGTCAGGCCTTGGTGACCTCTGATTTGGAATGTCATTCCATTTATGAGAAGAGGGAAAAAGCATAACATTGTTTTAGTTTCATTTTAAAGCTGCAAAAATGTAAAAGAAAACTAAATTTAGAGAATTTAAGTGAATTTGACTTTGGGAAAAAAAAAAAAGGAGCAGCTTCGTGTCTCTCATTAAAGATCACGGATATTACAAACATATGGCTGTATTAAGCAATGAGCTCTATTGTACTATAAATGGGATTGTTTTTATGTTTTCATTGTACAATTAGTGTCACTGATCTACAGTATAAAATTGCATTAGTTTTATGCAGATTGCATAGTTATTTATTATTTATTTTGTTTTTTTGTAAATATTATGGAATTATAAATGAGGGGTACCATGGCAAGTTTTATTTAAATATAATAAATTGGTATGGTGAATATACTTTTGGACCACAGCCCTCAATCAAATAAGATTTTCTGCCTTTTATTAGAAAAAAGTGTGAGCACCTCTACTATATAGTATAGTATAGTATAGTATAGTATAGTATAGTATAGAATAGTATAGTCTAGTATAGTTATAGTTATAGTATAGTATAGTTATAGTATATTATAGTATAGTATAGTATAGAATAGTATAGTATAGTATAGTATAGTTATAGTTATAGTGTAGTATAGTTATAGTTATAGTGTAGTTATAGTATAGTATAGTTTAGTATAGTTATAGTATAGTATAGTATAGTATAGTATAGTATAGTATAGTATAGTTATAGTATAGTATAGTATAGTATCAAATTGTACTGTGTAATATAACGAAGCATGTATAAGGTAGAATAGTATAGCATTGTAAAGTAACTGTTGTATTGTATAGTATAGCACAGCAGAGAAAAATATAGTGGAGTATGATATTATAAAGTATTGTAGAGCACAGCAAAGTATAGCATAGCGTTGTATGATATAGTATTTATTCATGTACTTACTTAGACAGACTTCTATTATCTGTTAACAAGATTAGCATTAAAACCTATATGAAAAAGTAGCGAAACAATAATAAAGAAAATTTGTGCAATATTGTATAGAAAAGTACATAGTATATTAAAGCATCACAATGTGAAGTAGAGAACAATAAATTATGCCATAGCACAGTATAGCATTGTTTATTTATTTGTTTTTTTCTTCGGTTTAGACACCCTTTCATTATTGTCACGTAAGCACTATTTTATTAATTCAAACCATGACAACCAAAAACTATGAAAACCAACACCATAAATATAAACCATGGATACCAAGAAAATCAACACAAAGACTAGGTACAAGGCTGAGACAAACACAAACACATATGAACATGCAAACGTCAACAAAAGCTTGACAAACACACACAGAAATTCATGCGTCTTGACTAGGTCAGGTGACTTGCAGAGGCTGATGGGTAATGGGGTCCATGCGCTGATTTTAGCATAACAATTAGATTGGCATCAATTCTTTTTCAATCACTAAACATCTGTTTTACTGAGGCGGCAAGTCTCAAATCAAGCAGCAAAATCCGCCAATGTACACATCCGGCAATTCAAACTGTCTGTGTGAAAACATAGCAAAGTTTGGTTTTTATTGTCATGATGATTTACATAATTTAAAACACCATAACTACTTTCAAACTTTTACAAGAATATTTTGTGTCGGTTTTAATAATAATAAACATACATTTGCATAAAGCATTATAATGTATTTTTTTATTAAATTATATATGTGTGTGTGTGTGTGTGTGTGTGTGTGTGTTTGTGTGTAATAGATGGCACAGAGGGTGAAGAAGCTAGTAGTGTTTAAAAAGGTTGAAATCAAAGGTTAAAAATACTGACCCACAGCTGGTGTTCTTTTGTAATTACAGCATAAGAGTCATAGGTGCAGTTTTGTCTTACTATGTGGATGGTGTGTGTGTGTGTGTGTGTGTGTGTGTGTGTGTGTGGAGGTGGTGGTGGGGTGAATTCATACAATTTAACCTGCTGAAGTTTCCAAACAAAAGAGAGAGAGAGAGAGAGAGAGAGAGAGAGAGAGAGAGAGAGAGAGAGAGAGAGAGAAAAGGTTTTTATGCTGTCCAGCTGAGGCAGGGCTGCTCATGTGGGTGGTCTATGCAAGGTGGAGGAGAGAGGGATTAATACTGCTCTTGTGTTCCAAAAAAAAGAAAGAGAGAGAAAGCTTACTCATAAGTTTAAACATCTGTCACACAGATGTGGCCTGGAGTTAAAGAGCCAGGGGGGAGAAAAAAGGGATGTGGAAGAAAAACAATAGTTCCGAACAATAGAGAGATTCGGGAGTGATGGCGCAGGGAGACTCTGCAGGGTGTCAGTGGAAATGCAGAAGTGTGTGTGTGTGTGTGTGTGTGTGTGTGTGTGTGTGTGTGTGTGTGTGTGTGTGTGTGTGTGTGGAGGTGGTGGTGGGGTGCAGCTTGGGTAGGAATTCATACAATTTAACCTGCTGAAGTTTCCAAACAAACCTGCAGCTTTAATAAAGTTAAAAAGTGCCAGAAAAGGATCTTAAGAGCAATAATACGATGTAAAATGCGTATCGTTGATGTACCACAGCAATGTGCTTCAGCCTAATCAAAATAAAGCATAAAACATTTATGATCGGAAATGATTCTGTAGTCCAAAAGTGCACCTTTAATTTAATAAGCAAACACTAATTCTTTACAGCTGACTGGTATAAAGGGCTCAGAAGGCTAAAAATAAACTGTTTAAAATAAGGCAACCATGCAATCATATTCATTTCAAACCAATCTCAAATGATACACCAGACCCAAATGATGTAGTGCCATGGCTTTTTTGTCCAATCCAAAATGACTCATTTATAATCCCCTGCTTTCAATAAGAGTGTATGAAAAAGATGATTCTGAAAGTTCTCACCAGAAAAGTGTACAAGAAGTGGCATCTGCTTGCTGAGCTGTGTGAGTTCAGGCTTGAGACAATTTTCAACAATACATTGAGTATAGAAAAAGCCATTGTTATATTAGGGAAAGATATACGAGCTGTTTGGTAGTGATGTAATGGTACACACATCTAAAATCCAACAAACACTATAAAGCAGAAAAAAGTCCTGAGGGGCCACATATTTTAAATTATTAAAATAAAATGTTTTAATTGTCTTAGTACATGACGATTAAAACTCCAGAGAAATGAGATTAATTTTAATTAAAAACATCGAAAGCTTGCTAAATATATAAACAACAAACAGCTTGTATCCAGGAAAAAAAAAAAAAAAAAAAAATGAACCAATGCTATGATTAGTCGAACATTTCTTTTTATGCCAAAAGGTATCACTTATAGTGATGTATTTATAAGTGTATAAAAAAGTGTAAAATGTATTATTATTATAAGTGCAAAATTAATGCATAAACTCAAAATTAAATATTATTACAAAGTACGACAAGAGAAATGCATTTTTACGGCTGTCCAACAAATTGAAAGAAACAGAATACAAGGATAAAAAGAAGTAAAATAAAATAAATTCTAAAGTATAAAAATACTTAGAATTGAATAAAGAATGAAAATAATGTTGGGAACAAATTTAATTGTATATATATAATGTTTGTGATGAATAAGACATACACATGTACTGTATATATTTCTTTAATCTGTACTTCTGTAAATATCTGTCATATACATTTTCATCCCCTTCTGTGCATGTTTATGCAATAAATGCTGATAAAAAAAAAATTAGTAATTGTCATTATTAGTTAATGTTTAAAAATGTATAAATCATTATGCGTGTGTGTGTGTGTGTGTGTGTGTGTGTGTGTGTGTGTGTGTGTGTGTATATATATATATATATTAAAATGTTCAAAATCAATATTATTTGTATAGCACCCTTACAATTAAAATTGTATCAAAGAAGCTTTACAATAGTAAATGAGTGGGCCAGTGACCAGTGACCAGTGACGTGAAAAATCTCCCTGATATGATACGAGGATGAAACCTTAAGAGGAACCAGAATTAAAAAAGATCCCCACCCCCCCTCCTTATCTGGGTGACACTGGAAAATAACCAGCAAAGTCTCTGGTCAGAGTAATGTCAGATCCGGAGCCTTGTGAGGACATACACACAGGTAGGGGAAATTTAAAGTAGCAAACCCATAATGTTTATTAGAGATGGAGGAAATCCCAGATTGAACCTTGAACCCTGGTGCTGTGAGGTAGCAATGCTTGGTTGAGTCATCATACTGTTTCGGGATGGATATGAATGGGAGGGGACATTTGGGTACACGGAGACACAGCTGAACACAAAAAGGCAGAACGCAAAGCAACTACACACCCATTTGTGGCGTTCCATTAAGATAACGAAAATCCATGAAAGGCTTCCAAATCCTTACTGTTTATTTGTTTGTGCTCTCTTGAGCCTCATATCTTCAAACAAGCAGATCTTAGATAGCAGTTAATGTAATGCAACTCATTTGGTTGCTTTGACTTTAAACGTTGTAATGTTTTTTTTTCTTTTTTTTTTTAATCAGGTCCTTCATGACAGAATTTGTAATCTGAAAGATGCTTATTGTGGAAATGAGCAGAAAAGAACAACAAGGCATAAACTGCAGTATAAACGCCTGTGAGGTCTGTGTTTATATGTGCAAACCTGTTGTGTGTGTGTGAGTGTGTGTGTGTGCACATTCATCGACCGTGGGTGTGTATACACACACTCACTGCAGCTGCCCTCAGCATTCCTCATCTCTCATCTTTTCCTGATTAATTGTGTTCTGTTGTTCCGATCCTCCACTGAGAGTGCGTGTGTGTGTGTGGCATGAAATTGTATATAAATCTACAGTAGATGAATGAGTGTGGGTGTGTGAGCATAAACACACTATATTGGGACACCTGACATTTTTTTGAGCCATATGTAGTTCCTCACCAGTTTGTTACCTCAAAGTTGTAGGAACTGGATGATTTTGGAGGGGGTACATTTTTTTACTTGAACTAGAAAACTTGTTCCAGCATAACAATGCCCCCATACACAAAGCCAGCTCCATGAATATATGCTTTACATGGTTTGGAGTGGAAGATCTTGAGTGGCCTGTTAAAGAGCTCTGACCTCAATCCTATTGAATACATTTGAGATGAAATTGAATGCTGACTGCACCCTAGGCTTTTTCACCTCACCTACATCAGTACCTGACTTTGCTAACACTTTTGCGCCTTAAAGAGCACAAATCTCCAAAATCTATTGGAACATCTTCCCAGACGATTGGAGGTTATTAAAACAGCAAATGGGGACTAAATATGGAATGGAATGTTTAACCTTTGTCTATATAGTGTAAGGGAGAAAACGAGTGTATACAGTGCACCAATGTGTACAGAGTATAGACAGAGGCTCAGTTTACTGCATATGTACAGTATAATAAACATGTAACATTGTGTCATGGTGAATGGAAAAGACATTCGAAGAGTTCCGCAAACAGCTCATTGTCTATGGTCTTAAAATAGTCACACAGAAAAAAATTTCATTGTCCAAAACAAGAAAACATCTATGAGAACTATCATACCGATTCTGTGACACACTACAGAAATGCAGTCATTTGGAGAACAGACAAAGCAGAGGGGTTTTTTTGGCATGTAGTTTTGTTTAATCCTGTCTGCAAAGAACAGAAATGAAAGAAGATACACCAAAACTACACATAACTTTAACCTGATACTATTTAAAATTTTCACCATTTAATTTTTGTGAGCCTGTGTCCAATGTAGCTGCTGTTTTTATGCTTTGTGTATTTTAAAATGCTTTTCTGCTCACCAAAGCTGTACAGATCTGTTACAGTACATGAGTTTCCATCATCATCCTGTCAGCTCAACACAGTCTTCTCATTCTCTGACCTCTTTTATTAATATTTCCACCTGCAGAACTGATGCACTCTTACTAAATGGCTATCATTATTTAGGGGTTTTTTTTTTAGAGACCTGGAGTATTTTTTTATACAAAACAGATCAATCCTGAAATATACAAACAAACTCATCTGGCCCTGACATGTTTTTCTTTTTTTCTGATTTCTGAAGCCCTCAAACTATAAGTGATTAAGTGACTTTGATAATTCCCTGAATGAGAATTTGCTCCTATTGAAATGCCCACTAAGTGTATATACAGCATTAAACAGACAGTGAAATGCTCTTAATGTGTCCATATGCTACAAATGCTGTGAAGGTCACAGGAAAGCCTCGACCATTACACCTAATCCATAAACAGAAATCTCAGCATAGGGTACCCAATTAAGAGACTTACATAAACACCAACTGTAAAACAGCTCCAAAAGTCTGTGCTCACTTAGCTAAATGAGAAAATGATAAGAAACAGAACGAATTTGATTCACGAGTGCAGTGGTGGTGTATGGGCTTCGTTACGGGACGAAGCTTTTATTCATTTGGCTGTGTCTCTCATTAGAGATTTACAGGCCTGAAATATACAGAGCTTACAGATGTTAAACTGTGTAGAACAAGGGTTGGAACTCATTCACCATATGCTGTGCTTACACATGTAAATATATATATAACACACACACACACACACACACACACACACACACACACACACAGACAAAATACTTTTTATCAAGCATCAGCAATGATGAAATGTTTCCTAAATGTGAACCTGAAATAAATGAATGAAATCATTGCTGTAGGAGGTTTTTTCCACCACACCATGGGGTACATGCATGTCGTTAGACAATGGTCAATGTGGAAAAAAAAAGATAGGGAAAAAAAGAGTGTTGAAGAAAGAACAGAAGAACGGAACAGTTCATTGCTAATTCACAGAAAGCACAGGAGTGACATGGTAGATCATGCAAGCTAATAAGGGAACACAAATCAGGCTCAAAGGGTAGCCCACTGTTTAAAATGTTGGACTGCTGATCAGAAGGTTCCTCTGACCTTCAACTGCTCAGTTGTATCAAAAAGATAATTGTAAGTTGCTCTGGAGAAGGGTGTCGGCCAAATGCCATAAAAGAAAATGTGAAGCTACAGTGTTCTAATCAGTAGCAAAGTGGGAAATCAAGTCTCTCTAGTTACTGGAGTTAAATCAGTTCACTGACACACAGCAAAAAATACATAAATGCAGTCATCTGGAAACTGGAACCTCACAGTGCCGTTTCGCACGCGTTTTCTTCAGTCCTACAAGCGAAGAAAAGGGAAGTGTGGATACACAGTTTCAGCGAAACTAGACAAAACATCACCTGATCCATTTCCAATTTTCCAATTCCTAATCCCATCTTCTGCTTTGCTGACAGGAAAGGAAGCTGGTGTGCTTTTTTACTAGGCCACTGGGCTCCATCTGCTTTTGAAGTGTTGCATGGTTTTGACATGATTTTCTGTTCACCCTGGTGGTACAGAGCAGTTTCCATAGCTTTCCTATCAGCTTGAACCACTTCTCTAAACTCTTATTATGGATTATTGCCACCTTCAGGCTTGTGCTTACAAGTAATGTAATAGTTACAGCATTCTGAATACTACCAAAGTATAAAATCATAAATATAATAGGATTTTCTAGGAGATTTTATAGAATACTTTAGTTTTTAACACTCTAATCAACATGGGCATGGGCAAATATGGATATACAAATGTAGGTTCATTTTAGTCAACCATACTTAACATAGAGCATGAAGACAAAATATTCTTGTAAGTGTTTAAAATAAATTAGGGTGTTTGAAATGATGTAAATCATCAGGACGATTTCCATACGGAAATTGTTGCTATATTTCTACACAGATAGCTGTATGAGTGCTTTATGGCAGATTTTGGTGCTTGATCTGAGACTTGGCACATCAGTAAAAGAAATGTTTAGTGAATAAAAACTATTATTCGGTGGAGTCTATTATAACTTTTAATATCTGAGTAAAGCAAGGACGTTAGGAATAAATGTGTGTTACGTTTTGAACGTTTAGATTTAGCCTCTTTTATATTTATTTATTTATATATTTTTTTTATAAAAATGGTCAAACAGAAATCCACTGTTAAAGCATATCTTAAAAAAGCTAAATTTGTGCACAGGGGCATTGCCATGCTGGAACAGGTTTGGGTCTACTAGTTCAAGTAAAGGAAAAATGTAATGCTATCAAAGCTAAAGTCATCCTTTACAATTATTTGCCTTCAACTTTACTCCCAAATGCTTTGTCTTAATGTCAAAAAGAGAAATATTTTATTTAATGGCCTATAATGATACATATAATAATAATTATAAAACACAAGTTATGAACGTTGTGGTTTGTGTCAATCTTATTACGTGGAGCACATGGGGACACAATGGTAGAAGGTGATTTATATAAAACGGATGATCGATGAAGAGAAAAGAAAAAAAAGGTTACAGATAGATAGAGAAAGAGGAAGAGAGAGAGAGAAAGTGAGAGAGAACTAATCGCTCACTAAAACCATATGGGCAGAAAAAAGATTTGGCACCTAGTTTTGCATTTTGTGGTGAAGCACCACGGAGTACAAGAATGAAAAAAAAGTGATTTAAGAACCTTGTTTTCTTGTCCAGCAACTTTTCATCTGACACTTAATTTATCCGCTTTTATTTAAGACAAAGGAAATCGGATTAGCGAGTGCAACTGGAAGGCTGTCAGTAGAAAAATAAATATATAGAGAGAGTTTTTTACTATAACTAAGAATATCAGTTTGGAATAGCAACCTACACCAAAAATGAAACAGAAAGCATAATTTCAAGTGCTTTAGCATTACAAACACAGTTATTACGGTGTGAAGATAATGATTTGTTGTGGCATTGATGCAGCTTGATAGCTTGAAAACAACAATCTTCTTCTTTTGGCTTCTCTCATTAGGGGTCACCAGAGAGGATCATCCATCTCCACACCCCCCTGTCCTCTACACCTGCCTCTGTCAGACCAACTACCTGCATGTCTTCCTTCAGCACATCCATAAACCTCCTCCTTGGTCTTCCTCTTTTCCTCCTTCCTGGTGGCTCCATCCTCAGCATTCTCCTATCGACATAACCCATGTCCTTTCTCAAACCTTCTCAATCTCGCCTTCCTCACCTTGTCTCCAAAATGTCCTACATGCGCTGTCCCTCTAATAAACTCATTTCTAATCCTGTCCATTGACATCACTCCCAATAAAAACCTCAACATCTTCCGCTCTGCTACCTCCAGCTCCACCTCCTGTCTTTTACTCAATGCCACTGTCTCTAAACCATACAACATCACAGGTCTTACCACAGTCCTATAAACTTTTCCTTTCACTCTTGCAGATACCCATTTTATCACAAGCTTAAAAACAACAATAGAAACAACAATAGAATCCCTAGAATTTGTACTGGTTTTAATTGACATAACTGAAATTATATTGGTTTTTAAGGGAATATTTGGTCATATGTTGTTTTCTTCTTGCATTTTATGCCTAGTGGATATCATTAAGGACCAATAGAATACATTTGGCAACTTGTAGATTGCATGTTGGTACCTACTGGACACCAATAGAGACCATTAGGACGGTATTAAGCCTCCAGAGTCCAACAGATTTCTACAACATTTTTTATTTTGGTTTTCTGATAATGATTGATTAACGATTTACACAAACACAATGCAATTGATGCTCTTTTTAATGGTTATAATGTTTGATTGCATGTAATAATATACACTATATGTACAATGAATTGGGACACAAGACTTAGACTATATTAGTTTCTTCTCCAAACTCACCACAAAGTTGGAGGTACACAAATGTTTTTGGATATTATAACAATATCAAGACCTTGAGTAGCCTGCAATAGAGCCCCTCAAGCCTATGAACACTTTTGGGATACATTGGAACACTGACTGCACCCCAGGCCTCATCACCTTCTATCAGTACTTGATTTTACTAACACCCTTGTGGTTGAATGAACACAAATCTGCAAAAGCACACTCCAAAATCAAGTGCAACATCTTCCCAGAAGAGTGGAGTGGAGATATAAAATGGGTTTTCAAAAAGCACCAAAAACGTGTGAGTCCACAAACTTTTGCCCACATAGTGTATCCTATATAAGGTTTTTAAGCCATTTTAATGCACTGAACATACATAACATAAGTGGGTGATGATTTATGCGCTACGTTTCTATTATGCTAAACAGCAGATAGCAACATTAGCTTCACAGATCATAGTCAAAGGTCACAAATGCAAATGACAAATGACATGTTCAGTGTAACTGACCTGCATTAGACTGAAACCCAGAAACAGTACGTATGTAAGTAATTGGGCAGCAGCAAAATGTAGAGTAGTGTTGTCTTAAATCAATGAGTTTGAGATTAAAGTGCAGCATGTCAGAGTTCATTCAAGGGGATTTATGGAATAAACAGAACAGAGTCAGCCTGTTGTTATAAATATACTATAGACGTGTAACACAATGGCAATGTATGAATGCGTCTTCAAGTATAGATTCACACGGGAAGATTCACATGGACGTGGCCTATAATGGCTTGCTCTACTTTTTTATATTTTTGAGTATGCAGATCCATTCATGAGATCTGAACTCATAATCATCACTCGTACAAAACCTTAATTAGAAGGTTGTAAATCTAATGGTTGCTCCAATCTAATTTAATCGAATTTAAATAAATGGGTTAGAAATGACATAGTGGTACAGCGGGCTGCTTTTCCTCCTTACAGTTCCAAGATTTGGGTTTCAAAGTAAGCCTGGATTACTCTGTATGTGTGTGTGTGTGTGTGTGTGTGTGTGCCTGTGTTTTTAATCCCATCTATCAGAATTCCAGTGATTCCTCCAATAAAGTATCCAAAACTATGTGAAAATTTCAAACAAATAAATACAAATAAATCTAAGAACACTAAAAACATGTATAATTCATTTGAATTGTGATATTAGCAAACAGTATATTAACCTATTCTAGCCTACTGTAGCTTCACTTCACCTTCACATTTCTTTTCAAGAATCATTCATTATAGTTTATGGAACATGAACATTTCAGTACATTTACTGAACTCTGTTACCTGAACACACCCCTATAAAATACAAGTCACATGTTTAACTGGAAGTCCAAGGTCTTAAGATATTGGTGAAGACGGTGTGACGTTGTATTTAGCGAAACTGACAGACGAGCTCACTTTAAAAGTGTGGCTTCACACTGTACACTTTATAATTTTTTAAGTTTTATTCATTCAGTTCAATAATTTTTTTTTGTATAGCACATCTAACAATTGACATTGTCTCAAAGTAGCTTCACACAGATTAAATGGTAATAAAAGAATGCATTGGTTTGTTCTTTACAAATGCAAGGTTGTCCCTAATATGTGAGCCAATGGCAACTGTGGCAAGAAAAAACTCAGAGAGATGATATAAGGAAGAAACCTTGAGAGGAACCAGACTCAAAAGAGAACCCATCCTCATCTGGGTGGCACGATATGTACATTCAGTTCATGTGATGCTCAGTGATTTCATGCATCTTTAGGCTGTTGTTATGGAACCATCATCAGAGGTTGGGTGTCAAGATGACTCGGGCAGACCTGATTTATTAATATCCTTGTGTCATTAGCATAGCTTTGAATTAACCACATGTTATCTATTAGCTAATTCTATGCTGAAAAACATTTTTTGCTTATTTAACTTACAAGACATCTTGAAAGAAATGGTTGTATTTTAAAAGAGTTGATGTCTCATTTATATCTGCATATCTGTTTCAGTGTCTCAGGTTTTTGGACCTGACCTGGGTTCCGCTCTCACTGAAGATGAAGATATGGGTAAGGGTTATGGTTAAAAAAAGATCAGGTGTGCAGAATTCTACATGCAATGAAAGTGGATTTGACTGTAGATAAGAAGAATGGAAGTAACCCCAAAATGATTTCTATAAATATCTGTAATTATTCTTAAATGCCATGCAGACTCACAGGTTTGGTTTGTGGGTTAGGAGAAAGTATTACTCACTATAATCTATAAAAACCCACATTAAACCTGCCTTGTAAATATAGAATCTTCTACGCTATTAGAAATAGACTATGTACCCACAATGGTAAAGGGAATAGGTTTAAAATGTCATTCTGAGATTCTTTTCTGATCACCACGATTGTAAAGAGTGCCTATTCAAGTTTCCTGATGAGCTGTCCTTAACTGAACTGTCTTGTTTTATTCATTTGAAGATTTTGTACCGAAACAATCCTTTCAATATGGCGCTAACTCTGGGCCACTTCCTATTCACATACAGATTTGTCTGCCTTTCTGAATAAGAGGAACTTCCTCCTCTGAGAAATAATTACCCGGCCACCATGTTGCACGTGCAAACTTTCTGTGCTCTGAACGCTGACTTAAATCCAAACCGAGGTTAAATATGATGTTGTTTTTGGTGCAGAAATGAAAATGAATATTTTGCAATTCATGTGAGCAAGCAAAGCATATTAAAGCTTGGTTTTGCACTGAGGCTTGTCATCCTAATAGGTATTTTTACTTCAGAACTGTAGAGGTTTACTTTCCACTCGGCGCTCTCTTAAAAATAAAAAAACGCCGCCGAGTCTCAGTGGCCTGGATTGATCATGCACTCCAAAATCAACACGGAGTCCAGTTGCTGTCTTTCACGAGCCAAAAACAGAGCTGCTCTCTGGTCAAGTAACATAACAGTATAACTCTGATGACTTCATCTGAATGAAACATAAACACACATGCACACACACACACACACACACACACACACACACACACACGCAGAGTTGTGGTCTTCATCCTTGTATCGCTTTGAAGCTGTGAGGCATGACAGGTTAGGTGTGTTTGTGTACATATTGGTAAGAGAGCAATTATGGTGGTAATTTAGTGCCAAAACCCATCAGAAAAGAAGTTTAATCCGTGAGCATGACTTCATCCGCTCTAGGTTTATTTTCGCTTTGATACAAAAATACACATGTACAATCGAACGCACACTGGCGCAGGGATGTAAGCTGTAAATGTAATGAATTTTCTGAATTTGGTAGATATTTATATTTAAGTTTGAGCTTAAACATGGAATGTAGTGTGATTTTAGGTTATGGCTGGACTGACAGAGTCAAAGGCAGATAATTATATATGCAAAAATACACCACAACTGTAATTTTTCAGTTTAAATAATACTGTTGTTCATTTGGCTCTGTCATACACTGCTTTCAAATCTAGTGTGTCTGTTTTCAGTGTGATTTACAAAAAACTATTGACTCCCAATTGTAGGCCCCTAATCACTAGTAGCACAAAGCCAACTAGTCTACCTCGTTATCTTGATTAAATCTATTATTAATTAGATGCAAATAATGAAATTAAGTTTTTGGGTGATTAGGAGGCTGTTTGACTATATTCTAATATTAAATGATTAATTATTTATTTACATTTTTTTCAGTTGGTTGAAGGTTATAACCTGTTTGGATGGAAAGAGGGAAAAAAAAAGTTAGAAAATAAATAAAATATATATGTAATATAGTTAGATGGACAATTCTATGTCTTATCGTGTTGTGTAATTTGCACTAAGAATTAATTTTGCACACATTTTAACACTCACAGTATGTTTTTTCATCATCTTGTGTTAATTTATGTTGTTTTATGTAGCACCTTGGACCTGAAAGCACATTGTTCCATTTCACTGTATGTTATACCGCATATAGTTACATTTCTAAAGCTCTCTATTGTGACAAATATACTTACATTAATGTATTTACATATCTACAGAATGTATTTTTTTTTTTTTAGGGGAATGAGGTTTGTAAGCTAAGAAACAAACAAATGCATGCCAATTTAAGTTTTACATTTAAATATAAATATTGAGATTCTGGTAGTTTTGCAATCAAGACAGAAACTTGAGAAGAAAAAGATGTTCATAGACGAATCTGTTTTGAATATTGGCATTAAAAATAATTGATAATTGATTGAACAAGTTTCAAATGCTAGTGATTTTAATAATACATTGGGCAGCTGTGCGAAAGGCTTGTTTTAAATTTCGCTCTGTAGACACCGCTGATTAAATCTGATGGTCAATCGATTATCACGTCTGAATAGCAATAAAATGTTGCATTCCTATGGAAACGGCGTATTTATATGCAGTATTTTATCAATAAGAAAATGAATAACAGATTCGATGTGAAAGAGTCCAGTTTTGTAATGATTACTGTGCCTTTGACGAGTCCAGGGTTTGTCAGATGCGAACTGACCCAAGTGGCGGTTACTCTGATCCTTCTACATGTCAAAAAGTAAGTGCCTGTGAAATTTCGGATTGTTTTTTTTTTTTTTTTGAAAGACAGGAGCTTGGAAGTGGAATGATACATCCTCTGCCTTATTTCCCACTCAGAAATAGGAAGGGTCCAATTCCAGCGATCGCGAGTCTGTGGACCAGATGGTCTGACTTCAGCACTCTGTCTATTTAAACAGGGTCATGTTTTTGCTTTTCAAAAGGAATTCAGGCTTTTCCATTTCCCCCCCACATTCTTATTGTGTTATTGTGTTTCCATTTTATTAAGTGAATCCCAGCTTTGTTTGCATGCTGACAGCGTTCCACTTAGCTCAACTCTATTAGGTTTCTGACACACTAGAGCGAGATTAAGCAGCCCGAGACCCATATTGAACTCATACGCGGCGTTAGGAATCTTTTTTCTGTTGGAACACTTACATAACACGGCCTTCATGTGCCTTTTATCCGTTTCAGCAAAAGCATACTGAGACGCCTCAAAGCCATTTTTCAGTGAGAAGTGAAATATTATTGTTTCAGAAAGACAGACAAGAAAGGAAGGAAAGGAAACAGGGTCAGAGTACACACAGATTGTATGTTTTTAACAAAGTCATTCTGTAGAAGGTGATATAATGACATAATGTGGAAAAAATGCATTTTGCACCAGATGGCTGGGTTCAGAAATGTCATTTCTCCTTGAAAGCAGAAACTTGAGCGTTATTAAGGAAATGGGGATACACGAAGTGTGTTAAGTTCGGTGGTTTAGCATGTACGTGATCGCGACAAAGGTGACATGTAGCAAAGCAAGGCCTGGGGCCAAGCTGTTAGAGGCAGGATGCAGATCTGTAAACTCAGCATGATGTTTATTTAGGAAAATCCAAGCATCAACCCCATAGCTGAGGTCAATACACAAATGGGCAACATCAAAGCCGGGAAGTTCATAATCAAAAAACGATAATCCAAACACGTGTCAGAAAACCAGATACAATAATCAGAAAGACACTATTCAGAGCTGCACAAAACAATGGGCAAGATTTCGCAACAGGAAATGGAAACAATAGGTATAAACAAGCAAGCTAATTAAAGGGCTGAACACGGAACAGGTGAACACAGTCGGGTAATCAGACAATGACAAAGACAGAGCGAGACAGAATTCAAAACAAAGCAAAGGTCAGAACATGGTGCAGTGCTTTCGGATTTATCCACAACTAAAAGAGCATAAAAATAATATAAACTATGCGTGAGGATTAAAAAGAATATTGCTTTTTTGACAATCCTGAGATTCAAAATATCTTCCGGTTTCTTGTGCAGAGGTGGTATACAGAACAGAATTTTATAGACTGGCTTGCTTAAGATGAATGTGTGTGTGTGTGTGTGTGTGTGTGTGTGTGTGTGTGTGTGTGTGTGTGTGTGTGTGTGTGTGTGTAAAATTCTGCCAGGGTGGTCCAGTCTTGCATAGTGTGTGGGATAGTGAACCTGACCTTTGGATGAAAAAAAAACCTTGCTAACCCTCTTAACCTCACACCCGGCCCATCTGTGCAGGGCCCATGGGACAGAGGGAATGAGGAAGCAAGGGAGTAGGCAGAAAGGAGTATACACTCCTGTCAGGATTGGAGTGCATTCTCTAACAAAGAATCAACGCTGACCTCCACACTGGTCAGTGTGTGGGTGGCAGGTCAGTATTGAAGGACACACAAAACTTGTTTTAAAGATTTTATAAAGACATTTTCTCCTCACCCTTAATTTAACCCCTTAAATACAGGATTAATATTCTGCATTACTATGACTATAGATTGATGTGGGTCAAGAAGACAATACTAATGAACGGTTCAAAGTTTGTCAATTGCCCCATAGCACAGAAAAACAGCATTACAAAAATTCAGACAAACCAATACAGATTTGAAATAACATTTTAGTGTTTAATTTTCAAATGTATATGAAGAAATATAGTTTTGTGCAGACTTAATGATTATAACATAATTTTATATTTAAACCTTTAAAAGCATTTGGTGTAAATACAGTGGGTTCTGGTTGCTGCTAATTGCACTTGAATGACAAATGAACAACCTGGCAACCTTCTTTTAGCTAGCTAGATAATAAAGATTCAATTTTGCTAATCATATCTAGTATAATAGTTCCTTCATCACTGATGACAAGACAAACTTTATTTATAGAGTAGATCTAATACAAAAAAGGTTGACCCAAAGTACTTTAAAATAACACATACTATTCCAAGACAATGAGAACAACAATACATTTATATCAAATTAAAAATATATTTTATTCATAGCTTATTAATGCTGCATTTAGACCCATCTGCAAGCAAAACAAGGTGAACTGACATACAGGGGAAAATATTAGCCCAACCAAGCATCAAAAGCCTTAAAACAACAATACAGAAAATAATACAGCAGCTAAATGCAGCAGTGTTCATGCTAACATGACCTAGAAGAACCAGTGTCACAGTGTTTGAGATCAACAGAAGAGGCTAAAGCATTAGTTGTCTTGCTCACCTGACCATAACAAAAACTGTTCATACAGCGAAATTGTGACAGGGTCATCCTGCCCCCAAAAAGCTAGTGGTTTGTAAGGTTACCATTTTTGACCACTAGGTGCAATAATAACTCGATGGAGTTAAATGGGGTACTGAAAACACTGTTCTATGAATGCTAGAAAGCATCAAGCTAATAGGTTATTAGGAATGGACTAGCTTATGGCTGTTAAAAATTGCTTTATACAGAATCTTCCTATTAAAACAAAGCCTCTTCATATCCTGCATTTTGAATTGTCTATAAAGTTGTTTTGTAACAATATCCATTTCTAAATAAAAGAAAAATCAGATTCTTTATATATGCTTTACACACACCAAACCTTTTAAATCATCTCATTTCCACAGAAAGATCTGACAGTATTTCCACCACAGGAAATATTTTGTCTAATTTCATGATGAGGATAAAAGACTGTTTACAGCTACTGTAATGCATGAGGAGAACTTGTTTAATTCAGCAAATATGTATGCCAAAATTCATGAGAAATGTATCACTTGAGTGTACTACTGAAAAAGAACCAACTTTATGGAGGAATCTGTAAATCAGTATTGTGCCAGGCAACATCACACCACCCTACCAGTGATCATTTACAGCATATCAGCATATCACCAAATACAGGTAGTCCCTGAATTACATATAATACATTGTGATGTTGATAAGATGTACTCAATAAACATCTCTGGAAAGATCTCTGTCCACCAAACGGACCCCATCCATTATGAGCAATCATGAGAGGATTTGCCATGAAGAATAGCAGAAAATCTCACAATCCAGGTGTGCAAAGCTTGTTGCATCAAAAAGACTTGAGGCTGGAATTGCCTTATTTTTTTAAATGTACAGACCAATCTAGAATTCAGTTTTCACTTTGTTATTATGGGGTACGGACTGTAGATTCATGAGATTCATCAGACTGCAACATAACAAAATAGACAAAAATTGAACGGAGTCTGAATACTTTCTGAATGCACTGCATATATACATCAAACTAATTCAATCCTCAGACTTTCTGTGCCTATGTTACTCTTCAAAAGCTTGTATTTGTCACTGGGGAGAAGTAAAGATGGCATTCAGGGCAGCCACGTGGCACACCACTCTCAGCTTTTCCGTTTTTACAGCCGCTCAAATAAACTCACCTCTGTGGCCTCAGCAGTCAAAACACAATAATAGTTTCTTTGGCCTTTACATCCTCAACACATACTTTTCTTTCCTTTGACTCCCAGTTCCACCACTCACACACACACACACACACACACACACACACACACACACACACTCATTCTCTCCCTCTCTCTTTTGGGTCTTCAACACCTGTAGTTGTTAAGGTTTTATGTGCAGCAATGAACACAAACAGAGACACACACAAACAAACACACACGCGTGGCCAATTCTTTTTCAAAAACAAAAAATTGGTATTTGTAAAAGAATAATCGGAAAAAAAATGGTCATTACAAACAATTGTTTTTAAGTTTTGTGTTTTGAACAAAAATGTTGTGATGAAATGAAAATCAAGCAATCCAAAAAATTTCCACACACACACACACACACACACACACACACACACACACACACACACACACACACACACACACACACACACACACACACACTCATTCTCTCCCTCTCTCTTTTGGGTCTTCAGCACCTGTAGTTGTTAAGGTTTTATGTGCAGCAATGAACACAAACAGAGACACACACAAACAAACACACACGCGTGGGCAATTTTTTTTTCAAAAACAAAAAATTGGTATTTGTAAAAGAATAATCGGAAAAAAATGGTCATTACAAACAATTGTTTTTAAGTTTTGTGATTTGTAAAAAAATGTTGTGATGAAATGAAAATCAAGCAATCCAAAAACTTTGTAATCAATTTTTTTTTTTTTTTGAAGAGGGTGTCTTTGGCATGTGTTCTTGGTAGATGATACACTGCAGTGGCTAAGTTGGATAACTAAAGGATTTATTTACCTTGCTTTTTGTTTCAGCTCCTTGTGTTTTGTTGGTGCCAGGGAATGAACATGAACATGTTTTGCAGTTTACTATTTTGTTTGGCATAAATCAATCGAAATAAATCTGTATAAAAAATATTATTAATAGCATTGATACCATGCAATTTTGTCTTCAAACCTCTTTTGCACTCGCACTGACCGATGCCAAAATATGAGCTGAAAAAGACGTAATTTCAGGTTCTGAAATGGAAAACTACTGTTTCATCATTTGTGCGCATTTGTGTGGTTTCCATTAACTGCTATCTTGCAGTAGGTCACAAAGTAGCAACGAGTTAGTGTTTTAAAGTGCATATCACACATTACACACACTCTCACACACATTGAAAACCACCAAAGTGCTGGAAAATGCAATTCTTAACACTTTTACGAGGTTGGCCTGAATAATGTACAGAGCAAACTGCAGTGATGACGACATTCTTCATGTTTTATGGTTCATTCAGGAAGAACACAAGGTCACTGTGAAGCGGTGGAGGAAAGACACAGCTACCATGTAGTCCTGGCAGAAAAGTGCAAAAAGAAACAGGACACAGGAACAACCTGCAATATCATCATTTTGTTTATCCCTACACTAACTTGTGTTCCCAGCATTCACAAAAAGCATTCAGCAC